>JAXGGA010005072.1:0-81577 GCA_038373865.1 Uloborus plumipes
CCAATGTGTAAATTCTGCAATGGAAAATGTTGTATATCTCTGTAAATTACTAGCCAGTTCAATTACGAAAAATCAGCTTGTATATAGCCATTACACATAATCATTGTATATAATTGCTTGCTCAGATTTATATTGAAATTCAGTTGTTTCTTTTGTTATAAAGGGTTACTTTTCAATAACAGCACAATATGATAAGTAGTAGAGAAGTTGCTTAATTAACACAGCACTAAACTTTTTATTACAGCAATTTTTTTTTCTTCTCTCATCTTTTAGAGAGAACAAACTCCTCAAATCGTTTAATGAGAAAAAAACTTGAAATTTGTTTTAAAGCTTTTTCTTTAGAATTTCGCAGTTGTATAAAAATATGATCGTGCCTCCCCCTCCCCCCTATTTTATAGGTGCAAGCGTAACTTATAATCCTGCTGAATGTGAGTGAAATTTCCATGACATTGCGTATTTTTTTTCAAAATGTTTGAAGTTTTTTTTATTACTTTTTTCGTCCATAAAGAAAACTGGTTTTATTTTAATTAATCAAAGATAAATATTCATTCTTAAGGAACAATTCAAACGGTTTTTTTAAGTTTTGAAAAAGTACTAGTTTTGCTTATGATTTTTAATTTCTGTTTTTATTTTCAGTTTTGCAATACATTTTTATGAGTAAGTTTTAAAAAATATGCTCGGGTTTTCCAAAGTTTCGGATTTTTGGGGTTCGGATTGCTGGGATTTTAATGCAACTAAATTGTTTTTCTTTAATATAGTGCTTTCAGATACATAGTTGGACACCCTTAAACCGGCCCCTGAAAACAATTTGGAAGATTTTGATCAATTTCAGTTTTTTAGAAAAAAAAACGAATTTTTAATGAGTACTATTAAAATTAATCGGTTTTAAGCTATTTTGACGGTTTTCTAATCTTTGTTTAACATAATTGAACTTTAATAAGATGATAAAAAAGGTGTTTTTTGAAAAAAAAATAAGAAAAGCAATTTCGGACTTTTTGACCAAAAATGGCCGCCGGAGGGGTTTGGGTGGGGATTTCCGAATGGCTCCCCTTCTAAAAATGTTTATAAATACATTGTCTACATACACACCAACTTTCATGCTTTTATCACAAAATGCAGTTTCCGGCTATATTTTGGACCATAGCCCCTCTACTAGTAGTTTCGAAAATAAGATTGTTAAAAATCGAGTCTATAATTTGTGCTTACCTTGTATTGCAGTTGAATGTTTTAATATTTCTTTCAGCAGAATATTTCGACTGTTCCAACTGTTAAAAATCTAAATAGCACCATTTCTTCTTTTATTCCTATTTCATATTTTGAAAGTTTTTTTTAAGCAATGACAAATTCCTATTTATTGTCGTTTTGGGTCTCAGACGTCGTGTAGTGCCTCTTTCAAATTAGCAGTCTGCCAACGTTACTCACAGACAGAGTCTGCTAACGTGGCGATTAGATTACTCTCAGATTGGACTAGATGTTTGCAAGAGAGCGTCCTGCTGCATCACCTCTAGGGATGCACCGATAAGCAAATTGGCCGATTACCGATTACCAATTAATCGGCTGAGCCGATTAATGATAAGGACGATTTTTTTTCTACTACCAATTTTCAGTTTTTTCTCTCTTATACAATTCCAAGTTTAGAAATAGTCAGTAATATTTTTTGAGAGATTTTTTTTTTCCATTTTCCTAGTTTTCACAAAATAATTTCAATATTTTATGTAATTTCTTAGAACAAATTTTCATATTACTTTCAATAATGTTATTAACACATTGTTTGTTATGTAACATAAAATGTAACATAAAATTATACATGACATCAGAATTCAAAACAAAGGGGAGTGGGAAGTCTAAGGTGAGCATTCTAATTTAGGAGTACTTTTAATTCATATTTTTTAACAATTAGTAGCAATTTAATTCACTACTTTTATTCTTTGAAAATTAGCGGTTATCTAAAAGCACTGTGCTAAGGAGAAAACTATCATGAAACTACTAAACATGAAAAATGTTGCAACGCTGTCTATGTATATTTATTCAAAGTAAGAGAATTAGTTTTAAAAATTTTATATCAGCTGTGAGGATAATTATTACGGGTCATTCCATAAAAATGTCAACCTCAGCCGAAAAAAAAAAAAAATACCAAAGTGAAAAAAGTATCAAAAAATAAATTAATTAATTAATAAATAAAAATCATACAGCATAAGAAGTTTTTAAAAATTGAAAAAGTATTGTAATTATCACTGAGATTAGCCATAATAAATAGTTTGTAGTGTGTTTGCTGCTAGTTATTCGATGGTTACGTTAGTCACGTTAGGTTAGTCACACTCCATCTTGAGTAAAAGTGACACTTGACTAAAAAAAATTAAGATTTAATAAATGTGTTTTATGTTTTTAAAAGCCAACTTTGCACATATTTCAAATATATCATTCACTTTTTAACACTTGCTTAACTTTGAGAAATGTTTGCCTCACAACATGAGCATTCATTTTCAGGATTGCAAAAATGTTACGTTAGTCACGATGCTGTTTTGGTTGAAAAAATATCTACTGTCAGTCATTTTGTTTTAAATTCTTAGCAGAAATGAAACATAGATACCATCTACATTGTAAATCCACCAGCATAACTAAAAAATATCTTTTATCCTTTAAGTGACAAGTAAAAACAGTTACAAAATCAGCTCTGAATGTTACGTTAGTCACTATGGAATGATCCTTACTGTTAATAAAAGTATTCATCATAGTTGGTACACTTTAAAGAATAGTAGTTGAAAAACATTTTTTTGGCCGATTAATCGGCCCGATTTGCCAATTATTAATAATTGGCAAAGTGGCCGATTATGGTCGATTAATCGGTACTGCCGATTAATCGGCGCATCCCTAATCACCTCCCTACACCAGCCCCTGCTCCGTCACCACTATGTTGGACATGATGGCGAGATGTCTACATGATGTCTACATACACATCTATTGCAATTCGTCAATGAGAAAAGCATAATTTGAATTCAAGCTGTTAAAATTTAAAAAAAAAATGTCTTTTTTTTTCTTTTTTTTAACAGTACTGACCACTTTTATAGGGTCTTTCTTCGCTGTTTTGTTATATTTCACTCCTCTATACAGGGGTTCCCACATAGGGGGATTATGGCGCAAGTTGCGCCATCACAATTTTTTTTTGGGGGGGGGGATTTTTTTAAACTAATTTATTTATTTATTTATTTTTATTTATTTTGGTTAAATTATTTATTAATTTTTTTCATGAAATTATTTATTATTATTTTTCTAATGAAATTATTTACGGAGTTTTTTAATAAAAATTATTTATTAATTCACTTTTTAATTTAAATTAATTCTTTTATTTCTCTATTATTATTTATTTATATTTATTTACTTATTTATTTTGTGTGTGCTTGGAATGTCTGAAAGGGAAAAAAAGCGATTTTATTCTATGCATAATTCGAACTTTTAAAAAATTAATAATATAATAAAAAATAATAGTTATAATTAAAATAAATAAATTCATAATATTTAAAAATAAATAAGTAATATTTTAAAAAATAAATCAAATAAAAAGCACAAGAGGGTTGTAAAAATTGTTTAGGGGGGGGGGATGGGCATCCCTGCCTCTGTAAAAGACAAGGTAAATTCGTGTCTTGAAAAAAATCGTAGCCGTATCTCTGTTTCAGTGATAAGTCGCTGAATCTAATCGTTTAAAGATTGTATGAACTTGTATTAAAACACTTTATTTGCCAGCTTTTAATCAACAGTTAAGTTCACAGAAAAGCAAGAATTAGGGGAATTGCCTGTTATTCCGGTATAGTTACAAACATACGTAGAATGTTCATTGAATCTGCGCAATGACTTTACGGAAGTTGGACAGGTCAGATACCGTGTAAAACAAAGCACTTCAAAGGTAGGAAAATAAATCTCAATTGAGAAAGGAAGAAAGATAATAGGTGTAAAGCAGAGCAAAAGTACTTTAAACAGGAACTAAGTTTACAAAACTCCTCGAAAGACGATGTGTGGTCTCAAGTTTATTTTTACTCAAGGCAATTACAAACCGGATGGACATGGCTGTGTTTCAGTGACCTGGCTCTAAAAGTTACTTCACTACCAATGTTTACTTGTTCCATTTTACATGTTTGGGGTTCTTGGTGTGTTGGAATAATATTTAATTTCAATTTAACTAAATTACTAAATTACGCTTAATAAAGTAGAATGCGCCAGCTTTTATGAGTAAAAATGTATAAAAGTCTTAAGCAATAGCGTTATGCACACTTGGTAATGGTAGTCTTCTGTCCTCCTAGGAAGAATGATACGATATTTATTTATTTATTTTAACATATTGTACACAACAGAAAATATCCAAATACAGTAGCCATTAAAATTAAAGCAGAAACAAATGTAGAGCAATTAAAATAAATTATACCTTTTAAAAGTTAACTGACCTAGACTTAAAATCATACCAATACATAATAAAAATCTCTAGATGGCAAAATTGTTAAATAGTTTGCAAAATTTAAATCGAAAAAACAACAACATAATTAAATTTAGTAAAAGTATTTTTTATAATACTAGAGGGCTCCGCCCCCTGCTCGCTTCGTTCACCAACCCTCCTATAATATATAGAGATAAATATCTTAACACGATTTTCAAAAAATGGCATTTAAAATCCTTTAAACAACGAAATTGAAATTCGATGAAGCAGAATTAAAAACTGCAAGTTATTAAAAGAGGAAAATCAATTGAATAGTTTTTACTCTACATGTATTTAATTACAGTTACTCTATTATTTTAAAGAAGAATGTTAGTTTTCTCATTTTCCTATGAAAAATTGCGCGAAATGCTTTAATTGGTAGAGAAAATGGAAAGTGAAAGTTCTTAGAAAAGTAAACTTATCTATTGAAACCAAGTCTAAAAAGATTCTAATTAATGAATTTGCAATATGTTTGATGAAATCAAACTACATTTCTTTACATCAACTTAAGAAATGAATTTGCATAAATTTAAAATTACGGTCAGACGCACTTAACTCCAAGAGAAATATATCAAAGGTTTATGACATCGCGATGCTGGATGGTTGAAATTCCCACCTGCCTTTTGCATACTATACTCAGACTCGCCGGAAATATTTAATTGATTCTGCTAGGAAAGCAGGAAATGTAGAGATAAGCTCACGTGATATTTTTCAATTGTGGTCTCCTGCATCATTCATAATTCGGGGAAGACGCTGAAATGGATGACCGTTGTGTGACAGACGTGGAGTTAACATTCGCCTGCAAGCATCGGAAAACAAAACAGCGGCAGTTAATATTAGTTAAGGATTCCGGGCTGTTGTGCCGTGGTCTGAATGGCTTTAATCCATACGTTTCGATCGCAACTGCGGCGGTCTTCTTCAGTGTGGGTGCCGTTGATTAATTTGGCGACTGATGCGAAATTTCGAACTGCTGCAAGATTTTAAATTGAAAACGCAGCGCCCTCTACCTTCCGGCTCGGGATTGACAGATGACCGGATGCCAAAGCTTGTTAACTTTTACTTCTTCCTCCTTCTTGTTAAAATTATTTGGGTGTTTGAAAATTTCTGTGGCTTCTCTATTCAATCTGGGGAAAAAATTTGAAGTCCGTGAAATTATTTTGGCCTCTTTGAATTTTATATCATGGATTCCATTACTGAAAGTGTGCTCCGCGATCGCCGATTTTTCAGTCTGACCCAGCAGTTAAGTTTGCAAGCAATTTTTGCAATAGATGCTCAAAAGTCGTTATACTTTCTGAAAGAGGATAAAACGAAGCTTCCGATTTTCAAAGTTTTATGCGCACTTTTTATCTGTCAAATGTTAAAGTAGTTAATGTAGTTTGGTTATGGCAAATTTCAGATAGTCATGTTTTAAGCTAAAAAACATGTAAAAAGGGATTTAAAAGAAAGAACACACATAAAAAGAAAAAGATCTCGGTCGAACTGCGCACCTCCTCCTCGTTTGAAGTCCGTAAAAAAAGTATATACGTATATATAGTATACAGGTATTGTTTGTTCTCACTCACTCACTCACTCATTCCAGAGTCCCCCATACCTACAACTATAAGTGGTTTTACTGGTTAGATAGGCCCCTAAAAGAAGGCTCTGTGCTTTTTATCCAGGGTAGGAACCGAGCAAACCCTGTCCCCCCCCCCCCTTTCCCAGAAGTACTGATTTGAAATGGGAACGTGGAAGACTTTGTAATCACGACCCATATTTAAGATGCGCCAGTCCCCATTAGTGAACACGGTGGATCTTCGACCGGCTGAGATCGAACCCGAAAGCCCCCTGACGTATGTTGACTATTCACAGCACATTCACCCGAAAAAGGACAAGGACAGGAGAGAGAAAGAACATCCATGCCTAAACCGGTATTCAATCTCATAACCTCCCCATACGAGTCAGGCTTCCCTCACAGCTAGACAAAGTGGCCGGTTATGTGCATGTGGTCTAGGTGAAACCAGGGCTGCGGAGTCGAAGTCGAAGAGTCGGAGTCGGACTGATTTTGGACCAAAGGAGTCGGAGTCGGAGTCGCTGAAAAACATGTCGACTCCGACCACCTCCGATTTGGATGAAATTTTATGGAGGTGAAAACATATCTTTGAACTAACAGATACAAATTTTCAGCTTCCAATATCCAAATCCTAAGCATCTAGGATCATTAAAAAGGACTTCAAAATGGCGGATCTGCTTTGCGAAACGAATTGCTATGTTTGGGCTTTTGCAAGTGAATAAAAAATATTTGCAGCAAAAATGCAGTGTGTTAAAATAAATAAAGTCTGGCCATTTAATAATTGAAAAGGATTAGTTTTGTACGCAGTCAAATGACAAGAGCGGCACTTGTCTTTTTCTCTGGAGAAAAGGGACTTTTTTGGAGGTCACAGTGACCTCTGAGAATTGAGGTAAATGTGGTAAAATTAATTGCGAGAATTCTTGAGAAAATTGAAATTTTTGAGAGATTACAATGGCCTTCCATGACCTTCAACTGGGATACCCCAGCTTGCTATCCCCCCCCCCTAAAGTGAGTTCTGGCTACGACCATGAATAAAAATGAAACTTTTAAAAATGGACTTATCTTTCAACCTTTGTTTAGGGTTTTTCCCTCTTCACATTTGGGTTAAAAAAAAAATAAATAACAAAAAAAAAAAGCAGGAGTCGGGAGTCGGAGTCGGAAGTTGTAAAATCCCGGAGTAGGAGTCGACCATTTTTCCTCCGACTCCGCAGCCCTGGGTGAAACAGAGAAGGACTACCATATGTTTAGGCTCTGGCACTGGATCTTACCCATGCATACGCAATGCAAAAAAGATATAAGATCGCAACTTTAGAGCACTATCTTCAATTGTACAAGTCAAGGGTCGCAATGTAAATGTGACGGACTTACTCTCCCAAATTTTCGAAACCGGGCCCTGCAAGTACCAAAGAGGAAATTATTGGTTTATTGGTTTTGTGCGAAAGAAAATGTGGCTCTTTGGAATTAAACGCGTATGGTGCTTATGGAAGAAAAAATTAGCATTGAATTGATGAAAAATATCCTTTCGATCGCACTTGGAATACTGTCGTCCCCGCTTAATCGGGTAACGGATAAACGAATACCCCGCTTATACGAATAAAATATCTCGGAACAGAATATTTCTCATGCCATACACGCAATGTTAAAGATCTCCACTTAATCGAATACCCCGCTTAATCGAATAACATTTCTTGGAACCGAAAGTATTCGTTTAAGCGGGGCCGAAAGTATGTATTTTTAAAGGAGGTGGTATTTAAAGAGAGTTCATTGCATTACGAACAGAAACAGACATGTGATTCTTCAGTATATTTACTGAATTCGGTATTTTTTGAAATACAGTGAAGCACCGTTTATACGTTTCTCTTTTATACGTTTTTATCATTTATACGTTTTTAGTCTCGGTTCCGGCAGAGTCCAATACATATTAATGTTAAAAAATTTCTTTTATACGCTTTCTTGAAATCGTAGTTTCATTTATACTTTTTATTAAAATCTGAGTCAAAAAGAGCGAGAATGGGCGTGGGCAGATGTTTTACCAAAAACGATAAAAAAACTGCTTCACCATAGGTAGATTTTTGTCGTCAGTGGATGGCCCTATTGAAATCACCGAAATTACTGATTTTGCTCCCCCTAAAAACTGGTCAAATGTAAATGAAGTTTCTTCATTTCATGACTCTGTTAAATGCGATTCAGAACTTGCGACATGTTCACTTCTAACAATTGATGAAAAGATCGATGAAGAATCCAGCAGCGAAGAAGAGGATAATTGTTCGGAAAAGCCACTGCCAAGTTTTCAGCAAGCTTTAGAGGGTTTTAACACCATGCAAGACTATCTCATTAGTAGTGAGTAAAATGATAATGTTAAAATGGCACTTTTAACTATAAACAAAGAACATTTTTCTGTGCATTCCAAAAGAGCCCAACAGCCTAAAATAACGAAATACTTTGAATATGAGAAGTAGTAGATGTAAATTAATTCTAGAATTGAAAGGTTAGTATTACATGCTTCATTTCATTGGATTTCATGATTTTATTTTTCTTATAACCCTTAAGTTACTTTCAACCACAATTATTCGTTTTTCCGTATTTTTTTGTAATTTTCATTTATACGTTTTTTTCTCACGGTCCCTTGAAAAACGTATAAACGGTGCTTCACTGTAGTTAAATACTGAGTGCTGAGCAAAAAGAATAGGCATCACAAGTTAAATTCAACATCCACCAATTACTTTCATGCATCCAATTTGAATAGTTGGCTTCATAGAGCCAAAAGCCCATGTTTGAACTTGCAAGTGTAGTACAGACAAACCTGTATATCTCGAATTTCACGGGACAGAAGAGATACGGAGGCTTCGAGATACGGAAGTTGTGATAAAATTTGCGAAAATAAGCAATTGGTGCAAAGTCAAATACTCAATCGATTGATTTGCATTGACATTGTCGAATATTTTACTGTACGACATGGCTGCGAGTCCACGTTTTACTAATTGTGATGACTATATCGGTAGCAAGTGAATGCATAAGTAGTTATATGTTAAATACGAACATAGTCTTTGAATGATTGTGCAGAAGATTATTTTTGTCTCCAAGCTATACCATTGATAAAGGTGGCTGGAGATGAAATTCAAAAATGAGAATCGTCAAAATTCGAGACGTAGCGGTTTTCGGGAAAAATCATTCGAGATAAACACGAGAAAAAAAACATTAAATTTCTGCTGTAAAAGCAGGGAAATGGAAAATTTTCGACATAGAGAGGTTTTTGAAATAAGCAGGTTCGAGATGAACAATTTTGACTGTATAATATTTCAACAATTTTGTATTTGTTCACACAGCGACGTCCTTTCAGTATTTTTCATTCTATCTGGGTCACATGTCTGCAGAAATTAAATTGAAAACTTTAATATTTTATTACTTAACCACATCTTTAAGATCTTCCATTTCCGCCTCAGCTTATCATTTAGCTATTCCACATGCCGTTTACCGAAGTAACATCGCGTTCGAAAATCAGAAACTGCTTTGAACTTCTTTCACCAGCTTATCATCAAATTCTCCCCCAACCAGTATCGGAGAGAAGAGAAAGATGGAGTTGCCAAAACCATTAGACCGACGTTGATGGGGAACTCCCCATCCGTGACATTACCAACTTTTTTCTGATCTCCTATTTTAACGCCTGTTCGAATATTATTATTACTTAACTTTACCGGCGATCTGACCTTTCCAGCATATTCCAGATGGGGTGAGATCATCGGATTTCTTGTTTTCTTCTCCCTACAACCAGAGGGAGATTTCATAATTATAGTCAAAGCGGTTTTCGGGGCTTAATCCAAATTCGCGATTTTCGAATACATTTTTTTTTTTTTTTTTTCTTCTTCTTCTTCTTCTTTTTTTTTTTTTTTTTTTTGACGGGGTCCTTGACTCAAAAGGGAGCAAAGAACTACTGTTCAGTCTGGAACACACTCCCTAGCAGCATCATCTCATCGGCCGATGATCGGCCATTCATCGAAACCCGATGAAATTCTCATCGGCCGATGATCTAATATGTCTCATCGGCCGAGCAGAATCCGAACAGCAAAATCCAATGAGAATACGATGAGATTTGGAGCAATTTACGAGCAGAACAGTCCCGTGCCGAGAAATTTCATCGGGAAAGTTGATCGGAAGGATATCGTTTTCCGATGGAATATAGCTCATCTTATTTTCATCGGGAAAGTTGATCGGAAGGATATCGTTTTCCGATGAAAAGTAGCTCATCGAAAACCGAGCAGGATACTGATCGGAACGATGTCATCGTGCGTTACAGGATCAGTTTACGAGGAGTTTGTTGATCGGCCGAGCAAAATCCGATTAGTTGATGCTACTTGGGATAATCTCATCGGCCGATGATCGACCATTCATCGAAACCCGATGAAATTTTCATCGGCCGATGATCGGATTCGATGAGCTCTCATCGGGAATGGCTCCAGCATGTCTCATCGGCCAAACAGAATCCGAGCAGCAAAATCCGATGAGTTTTGCTCGAAATACGATGAGATTTGGAGAGATTTACGAGCAGTGCAGTCCCGTGCCGATGAATTTAGGATCCATTTTGGATGCTCGGCTTATTTTCATCGGGAAAGTTGATCGGGAGGATATCCCTTTCCGATGAAAAGTAGCTCATCGAAAACCGTGTTCGGATACTGATCGGAACGATGTCATCGTGCGTTACGGGATCAGAGTTTACGAGGAGTTCGATGATCGGCCGAGCAAAATCCGATGAGTTGATGCTACTTGGGTTACTTGTAAAAAAAGAAAGCTCTTAAAGAAACTAGTATAAGGAGTCGTTTGCTCTGATCTTCTCCTCACTATCCTTGACTTTTCCAGGTATTTTCGCCATGGTTCGCTAAGGCAGGCCCAGAGCGGAAAAAACCCACCCGGCTTTTTTCGGGCGAGCCAGGGGTGCCCACAGGGGGGGGGACAATTTTTTTTGGGGGGGGGGGATTTTTAAAACTAATTTATTTATTTATTTAAATTATTTATTAATTTATTTTTAAAATTAAATTTGTTACTGATTTTTTTAATGTAAATTATTTTTTTTAATTTATATTATTTCTTTATTGTTATTTATTTATTTGTTTATTTTATGTGTGCATGTGTGCTTGGAATGTCTGGAAGGGAAAAAAGCGATTCTATTCTGCGCATAATTAGTACTTTAAAAAAATTAATAATATATAAAATAATATATAATATATAAAAAAATATATAATATATAAAAAAATAATAATTATAATTTAAAAAAATAAGCAAAAATACTTTAAAAAATATATAAATAATATTCTTAAAAATAAATAAATAATATTTAAAAAATAAATAAATGATGCTTAAAAAATAAATAAAATAAAAAAAGAGGGATAAAAATAAAAAGCACAAATTGTGAAAAATTTTGGGGGGGAATTTGCGCCATTGAGCTTGGGGGGGATGGGCACCCCTGGGGCGAGCCCACTTGAAAAAACCCACTACATCGGTGAAGTGGGTTTTTTCAAAATTTATTCCACATTGAGAACATTTATTTTAGAAACAAACTGAATATCATCATGAATCTTTTGATCCATATATACTTTGCATAGAAATTGATATTGATCAGTTCAGTTATAACACAGTTTGTTATAATATTCAGTCTTGGGTTCAGTACCTGGGACAAAAATTGCCGTCATCCTTTCCTGACAGTTTGTTAGGTATTAAAAATAAAACTGCATGTCAGTTTCACTTGTTTGGATTTTTTAAAATACGATCAAAAAAGCAATAATTATTCAAATCTCTTAATTGAATTCAGTATAAATTTTAAAAAATCAATATCAGAATGCTTTTTCCAAATTTGTTGAAAAAAGTATTTTAGGAGGTCACAGTGACCTCTTTTCAGGGCTCTCCAGATTTTATAAAATTTAAAAGTCGGTGCACAATGCTCGAATAGAAAATGATTCTTTAAAATACCCGAAAAAGACCGGGTTATTCATACCCAGGCGGGCTGGGCTTTAAAAAAAAACGGGTTTTTTCAACGCCCCCCCCCCCGATGTGTTTTTTCGCGGGGGGAGAGCGGTATAATGTATATTTAAATATATTTCTCGGAATTCTTCAAAATTTAATTACATTTACATTAGTAAAGATTACGTTCTTCATTAACTTAGTGAAACAAAACAAGGTTTCGGCATATTTCCACCCTTTGTAAAATGATTTTGTAAAAAACTGATACGTCTGTTACCGTGGAATTGCTCAGACGGCAGTATAATCTTAAACTTTAGAAAAATGAATAGTTTCTATGTATATAAAAATGGATGTCTGCTTGTATGTTTGTTCCATATACAAATCCCCAGTTTTCGTCAGATTTTCATCAAACTTTCATCTAGTGCGGCTCCTCGACGCACTAGAATTCACATAAGCTGGGTTTTGAAATTAAAAAAAAAAAAAAAAAAAAGCTGAAAATTTATATTTTTTGTCTCAAAATGACATTTTCGTCCAATTTTGAATAGATAGAGTAAGAGAGATAAGCCTTTAAGAATACAAATTGATAAACTTTAACACATTTAAATACGAGTACTTCCAACAATGCTTACGATTAAAAATGAATTATCAATTTAAGGCTCACCTATTTCATTTTAGCATGAAATAAATTAAAAACAAGGATTTTTAGAGCTATGTTGTATTATTAATCACCCGGGCAATAAGCTAGTATGTGATAAACTAATACAACCCAAATGCTCGAAGAAAGTTTTCTTCAATAGCTGTAGATGTTTATGTGGCACCAAGACCAGCCCCTCCCCCCAACTTGTGCAACTAGCCGCAGTGGCGCACAAAAACAGCCGAATCGGGCGTGGCACAGCCGCAAGAAAACATCTGAAAAAAAAAACTCGGAGATTTGATATAGCTTGACCATGGAGGGATGGCGGGTGACTTTGAAGCGGAAACGGACCGCTTCATTATGGAGCTGCCCATACTCCATCCTTGGCGGAAGGTGGCATTAGAGAGATCACACAGCCAGTATAAACTTATATGAACTAAATAAGTAAAAACGTGTTTATTAGTTTCGCAAAAAAAAAAAAAAAATCAGCAAAGAGAATTTTTTTTTTTACTAAACAAAATTACCATTTTTTTCAGAGTGAAAAATTAAAAAAAAATTTTGCTAAAGAATGTTTTTCCCTCAAAATTCAAGGCGTACAAATGCACCCCCCTTGTCATCCCCGATGGCGCTCATAACCTTCCCCCTTTCATGTTTGTATGGGGACGATGGAAAAAATAGAATACCTTTCTAGTGGAATACTTTCTACTCAATTAGTAAAAAAATTTTTGATCAAATAAATGAGTACAGGCAAGAATAAATGAATAAATAATGACACGAATAAAAAAAATATATGATAAAATAAAATAGGGAATGAATACATAAATAAGTGAATTATTTTATGAAGGAAAGTAAATGAATTAATTAGTGAATGAAGTCGTGTGCTTTTCTAAATAATTAAATAACTATACGAAATAGGCTACTTCACTTTGCTCCAACTACTTTCCCCGCATGCCCTAAAATAATTAAACAAAACATTTAGAAGAAAAAGTCCCCCAATATTGAATCAATAAATATTAAAAACTGAATATTCGTAGGTCTCCATTGATGTTTAAAATGTTAATAATAATAACATGAGCGATATCATTTTATAATTAAAAAAAATGATTTTTAACTAAGAGAAAACATTCTGCAACATGAATGAGTGTATGAAAATCGCTAGGAAAAAGATATGCTTTGAATTTTCAGAGATAACTTTGCTCGAATTTTAATTGGACTACCGTAAAATGATGCGTATTTATAACAGCGGAGGGAATCGTAACGAAACTTCACAGTTATTCAAAAAACACTTCCCATAAAATTTAGGTTAGTATATTCTCAGCAGTCATTTTCTTTTTTGGGCAAAAATAAGCGGTCGTGTGTGTGTGTGTGTGCTCCTTCGCCACCATATCCTGCATGGTGGTGCAGACTGCGCCCCCATGAGCTGCATGGGCTCCCTGCAAGGCCCAGCTAATGTGGTTCACGTTGGTAGAGCACCGGGTCGCGCGACGTTGGTAGAGTGCCAATCTGAAAGAGAGACTACGCGAGCACGTTTAAGGTTCGAAAAGAGAACATTTTTCAGTTTGTTTCACAGCTCAAAAAAAAAAAAAAAAAAAAAACAGTACTGCCAGAGAACCGAAATAAACTACTCACAAAATCCTCGTCTTCCGATTATTAATTTTCTGTTCAAGAGAGTGGCAACGAACTTATACTGACTGACTATAGGAGTGACGTTGACTTCTATGAGGCCAAATTTTAAAATAGGGCATAAAAATTCTAATATGCAAAGCAAGGAATTTTGGGTTAGAATTTTTATGAATTGGAATGATGTCAGAGTTTTTGTTTATCATTGAAACAAATTCCCCGCGACATTTTCTCTGTTTCAGTAATATCTGGTGGCGCCATCTCTTAGTGAAACAGAAACAAATATACGAATTAGGAACCTATTGGAATATAAATTAGGACTTTCAATGCACATTGCACAGTAGGGTATGTCATAAAAATAAAAGTTTTTTTTTGTCTTGTAACATGCACTTTCCTATGTATTCACTCATTTTGAGTAGATTGGTACAAAAAAAAAAGTTTTTTGAAAAAAATGTTTGCTACCACGAAAACGCTATTTACATAAAACTCCGGTGTTTTTTTCAAAAAGTACACTACTTTCAGGTTGTATATGCAATGTAGCAGCGGGAGTTTTTTAAAAGATTGTTCTGCTAACTTAAATGCATGCTTTTAACTCAAATGAACGTACTTTCCTCATAAAAAATACATTTAAATATACATTTCGTCTCTTGTTGTTTTTAAAAAGAGCAAAAACTATCGGTAATCGTTCCTACTGAAACGGGTTACGCTTCTCGCCAACTGACATCGCTGTCTTCGTTTGGCAGTCAGCTGTTCAGGGGAAAATGCCACCGGCAACTGGGGAAGTGACCCCCCGTTTTACTTATTAACCCCCCCCCCCTCCCCCGATTACTTTTGACCAGCAGACCCGTTTTGACCAAAATGTCTCTCATCCTGCCTAAGATTTTATCAACTGCGCTTTCCGACAAAAAGCAGATTGAGATTCTCTTTTTTGTTTTATTAACGGATGGATAGATTTCCACTAAAATCCTGGAAATCGAAAGGCACTAACAATTTTAAGTATCGAAGAAGTCGGACTTACAGTTCGACTCTCCCGAAAGCTAGTGCCAATAATGTACTAGCTTTCGGGTAATATTATGACGCGTAATGTGTAATATTATAATATGTAATATTATAATATTACACATTACGCGTCATATGTAATTAATAATAATGTGTAATATTATGACGCGAGGAAATATCCTGGAATTTTTGTAGTACAGCTGTACGAAGTACACAAAAACTACCTTGAAATTAGTAGAGTGGCCGTTACTTCAGTCAGGTTTGCTGTGTCATAAACCGCGGCAGTTGCTGTCACATATAGCCTTTTGATTTATCTTGTAAAGGCAGGCCATCTCGGTGAAGATAAATAACATCTCATGCGCGATAGCAAAAAGGTGCTTCATGCTGAAGAACATGTTATGAAGACGTCAAGAGCACAGGAGAGTTCTAATATCGCAAGAAGTAACTTTACTGCAATTTTTGTAGAAAGCAGGAAGCACAATACTCTAACTCTTAGTCACGATGAGAACACTGGTAGTTGAGTTTCTTGAGAAAAAAAAACAAAGTTTCCTGTATAAAAAACGGGTCCTTTTGGGCCATTCCAGAAAATTTACTCATTGCTCTTCTTTGCTCTGAGGACTAAAGTAAAAAAGCCTTTGCAGTTGACAAAATAGTATCAATTGGGGCTGGAAATAGTTCCGCCATCAGTGAGCTTCAATGCTTCTGACTTCCACGAAACTGACTAGCAACAATTTCGTCGATATTAACAAAGTGCTCAAAAAATTGAATTGGCTTAAACTTTGTTTTTGTCTCAAGAAACTAAACTTGGGAAAAGAGTTTACCTACAGTACCAATCCCGTCCTTTTCTGGAGAAGCTGGTCCGTCAAGTTTTGCGACTATATGACTTGATATCTGCTCGTTGATGTGAAGCCAGCAGAAAGAAAGATCTAAAAAGTCTGTAATGGAGGAGTTTTTCGATGTAATGTAGCATGCCTCCTAGGGTGGTTCACAAACCTATGGTTAAAAAAAAAATTGTCCTAGAGGTCACGGCGGTGGCTCATTTTTTTACCTTTATCCACTTTAATATACTGCCAAAATTTCAACCCTCTACTTAAATAAAAAGACGGTGCTCAAAGCTCAAACAGTTCTCCAGTTTTTGTCAATTTCAAACGTTTTTCGGTTGAGCGGCAAAAAAAAAAATCCCGGTGTTTGCTATCATTTTTGCTGATTCTTATGTTCAATGATCCCCGGAATCCTAATATGGCCACCCTTTCCCCCCATTGCCACCCACTTTTCGAAAATAGCGCCCCCCTCCCCTCCTATTTTCATCAGATTTCGACAATTTCATAGATATTATTTGGAGGGGAAGGAAGCAGTTTGTTTACCATTAGCATTCCTCTATAGGGCTAGAGAGGTGAAAAGTTCAAAATCATAAACACTTTTCGCAAGTTAGGAGACTCATGGGAGTATTCCCCCCCCCCTCCGTAAAATATTTAACATATCATCAACAACAAATTTTTTGCAGCTTCAAAATTTTACTTATTTTTTGGTGCAACACAATAGTATTGGACTGCTTGTCTGACTCCCACGTCCAAAAGATTTTTCAAGCTGTAAATTTTTTTCTAAAATCTTGGAAACATCGCATGTTACATATGTCGCACAGCAGAGATTTAACTCAATAAAGAAACCTTTCAGTATTATTTATATTCATTTCAGTTATGTTCGAGTGATTACCGTGAAGGGAGAAACGGAGATCATGTTTGGATTTAGTGGGGCATATTACATAAGAAACAGCAAGAATAGTGTCAGATACATTTGAAGTTCATTTTGTGCCAAGCAGTGCTGTTATACTGAAATTTGCTAGAAGTTTTTAAATAAAGCCAAATATTTAAACTTATTGCTGTGCAATTCAACTTTCTATGTATATTAATATATAATTTTTTTTTTTTTTTTTTTTGAGAGAGAGATAGACTTTTAGTATTGAATATTTTATTGTCTCACCAAGGATAAGTACTCAATTTTCTTCAACAGCAGGTAAAAGAAATTGCTTATTGTCCTCATTATTGAAAAAAAATCTGTTAAATTCTTGAATTATTTGAACATTTTCCTCAGCAACGTTATTTACCATTATTTATTAATTTTAATTTTTTTCTTTTAATTCTGTGATTGATATTATATTTACATTCGTTGGGGCGGAGGACAAAGAATGTTAGAAAATAATCTCTCATATTCATGTTTGAAAAAAATCCAATTGTTCTGTACTACACTTGTTATATTTCACATTTTTATTCTTATAACTTGCTTTTCTTTCAACTAGAATTTGATACGAAAAGCTAAGTCAAACTAATTAATTCACCAGAAAGGTGTCACAAGTACTTTAATGAAACTGTCCTAGTTGTTATTTCAATTTCCAGGTCGTTCATATCTTATAAGGTTTTTTCCAAGTTCAGAACATAAAAAAGAACTTGGACAAAATTATAGGGCCACATTAGCCTAATCACACAAATGAAATTAATAATTAGTAAAATTGCCTTTTTTCTCTATAACCTTAACCAGTTTCTCAGTCATAGACTCCGACAACGTTTTTAAAACGTTTTTTGGATTTTCCCCCCAAGATAATTGAATTGCTTTCTTTAGTTCTTCCTTATTGCTATAACACTTTCCATTTTTGTAAATATCTCGAACTAAAATACCCCATAAGCTCTCAATAGGATTGAGGTCAGGCCTTCTAGTAGGCCAGTCCAAAACACGCACTTGATTAGCCAGGAACCACGCCTTTGTGGACCTTGAGGCAGGGGCGTTATCCTGTTGAAATGTATAGTCTCCGTTGGCGAAGAGGGGTGCCTCAGGTAACAGATTAAGTGCCAGAACATCTTGATAATCTTGTGATGTCATATTTGATTTAATAAATGCTATTGGAGTGACTCCGCCAGCAGCAAAGCCTGCCCAAACCATAACACTGCCTCCTCCAAACGGACGCTTTGAATAGAACCTCTTTTCTCGACGTAAATCGTACCAATAGTATTGCAATCCGTCTGGTTCATCCAATTGGAATTTCTTTTCGTCTGAAAACACCACATTTTGCCATTCATCTCCAAATGCAACGTATTTTTTTGCAAATTCCAGACGGCACATTTCTGTACCTCAGAACCAGACTAACGTAAGTCCATTTTCGTCATTTTTCGATAGAGGGGAAAAACGATTGTCGAATACATCGTTTTTCCCCTCTACTGAAAAATGACGAAAATGGACTTGCGTTAGTCTGGTTCTGAGGTACAGATTTTATGCTTTACCGTCAATGGAGGTTTCCCTTTCATTTTCGAGTACCGAAAGTTCGGATGCGCTGCTATAAGTCGCTTTTACTGTTCTTCTTGAACATGGAAGTTGTTAATCTTTAACAATAGCCGCCGGAGACAGATTTTTATTGGAAACGCTATAAAAAATGCGTCTTTTTTGTCTATCAGTCAAAGAACTTGATCTCCCGGGAGATCGTCTTTGGAAATAATTTTCAGGATTCTTCAAAAAATTATTAATAACAGACTTAGACCTTTTTTATTTTATCAGCAATAGCGCGAGAACTTAGCCCACATTCCTGATATGCAAGAATCTGCCCTTTCTCTTTTTCGGTTAATGGCTTACCTCTACCCCTGTCTAACAACGTTCTCACTGACGAAGCCACGTGCTGGAATGCTTGCTTTATCTTCTGGCTATTCACTACAGTATTGGTCATATGCAAATTTTGCACCCAGAGCGAAATGTACATAGTGGCCCTATAATTTTGTCCAACTTGCGTCTTGCTTCAAAACAGAAGTTAGCAACAAATCTCCCACATTATTCAATTTTATTATTTTTTGGTGGCTGTCGATTGTTATCACAATATTACATATAATAAATACATTAAACAACTTTTTTTTAGCAATATTAGCTCTTTTGGGTAGGATATTGTAGCTGGCCCTATATTTTTGTCTGGGACTGTATGACTGGATTGACTCAGATAGGCTTCCTATTTGACTACTAATAACTCAATTATCTCTTTATAATCAGCAAGAGTGATCATATATTTATCTATAAATTTATAAAAAGCTCACAGTTGAAGCTTCAAACTTGTTAAAGTATTTTTTAAGTTCTATGTGCAACATGCTTTTCTTTGTTTGTTTGTTTAATTCTGTGCCAAACATTTTTTCGCTTTAAAGTTATTAAAAAGAATAGAACTTGTGAGGAATATGATGGCCAAAGTAAGCATGAAGTAAATATCTTTGCCTAAATTTCAGATTAGTTCTATGCCAGACTAGCTACAATTGTTTATTTTGTGCAATTAGTTTTTATAATTTAATTCATTCTTCTTGTGATACTGTTAGCACTATTAGTTTAAATTTTTTCTGCACCCCACTATTTAAAAAACATAAAAAACATTTTTCACAGTTCTTCCACAACTCTATTTTGACAAGCGTAAGTTTCGAAAATCATAGCACAACATGTAGACAAGTAGTACTGTAATCTACATTGTATGCTGCGATCTACGAAATAATCAATTGTATCAAAGGTGTTGCTATATACGAGTAGATTCAAACGATTAAGAAACTTTCCAATTGTTTGAACTAATATCTATGCGTTGAAAAATGAGAATAATTGAAAAAAAAATCTCTTCCAAGACAATGGTCTCTTGAGTCTGAAAAACTCAAAAATTGTGAAAATTACGAAAAAGCGGAAAAATGAGGGGTGTTTGAGCACCATCTTCCATTAAGAGTAGGGAGCTGAAATTTTAGGGGAGTGATCTCATACATAAATGTAAAAAAAAGTAGAGTCCGCCTTGGTCCGTAGCAAAAAAAAAAAAATTTTTGAACCACCCTAATGCCTCCTTTCCAGCCAGACATTTCATTGGAGGTATCACTGCCAATTAGTTGAAGGCAAATACCTATGTCCTTCAGCCAGTCACATAATTCTATTTCACATTGCTCAACCAGTTTTACAATAACTTTTGAGTGAACAGTCCAATTTAAACAAACTTTTTTTTTGTTCGAAGGGTCTCAGCAAGGATACTTCATTACCATTTAAATTTTCCATTTGAATATTTTTTCGTTCAACATTGAACCGTTCAAGCAACCTTTCCCCACCTAATAACTTTTAAGTGAACCGTCCGAATTGAATAAACCTTTTTTTTTTTTGTTCGAAAGATCTCGGAGAGGCTCATTCCCATACTTCGCTGTTTGATTTGAACCATTTTTTGTTCAATATTGAACCGTTCTGAAAAAAACTTTACATTCGAGCCTACGGGGAAATTTAAGTTGAATGTTGATCCTGAACTTAAAGGCAGATTTCCTTCAAACTAACTTTGTAAGAAAATGGTTTTGATAAATAATGTATGTAAAGTACTTTTCTGAATAATCTTCTGCGAGGACTCTGATTCCGACTCCGACTCCGCAAACATGGCGGAAATGCAGGCTCGAAAAAAAAAAAGGACTGACTGTGCAGACGATTTTTTGTTTATTTGTTTTGTTTTATTTATTATTATCATTATTTTTTTTGGCAGACGACTTTTTTTTGTAACAAAAATTTTTCATTTACGAGGGCATTTTATTCTTTATTTATATTTTACAACTGGCAACGGATTAAAAATGAAATTCGAGACATTTCAACAACGGACGAGTTTTTCTTCTTTTTTTTCTTTCTTTGAAAAATGTGTTTTGATGTTCTTTGTACTTTTTTTTATTTTTATTTTTTTTTTCTTGAAAACGATTGAGGAATTTTTCTACGGAAGAACTGTAACAGTTACATTCTTTATTTATTCATTTATTTACTTTTTACGTGTCCATTTCATCTGATGAGAGGAGTACATTTTGCTTTTAGAAATCCGCTTTAAGTGCTAAAAAGGTATGTTTGACATTTTCAGTCGCAGGTAAACAAGAGAATAATGATCAGATGCTAGAATGCCGATGTCGATGTACGGAAAAGTAGGCTCGTTTAGTTCTTGACAGAACTTGTTTATCAAAACAATTTACCTCTCGGCCACAACAATAATTATAGTGCTAAAAAAATAATGATGCATTTTCGTCATCTTTAATTAGCATTGATATAAGATATTCAAAAAAATTTCTTTTCTTAGCTACATTTTATGAGATGCCCTGCCCTCTTCTCTCTAAGTCTTGGCTCGGTCTCTCCCCCCCCCCCCCCAAGGTCACTGACCAGCCCCATTCCAACATTGAAGTATTTATAAATTCAAAACAAAGGAAATGAAATTAAAAAAAGGATTTACTGACAGCGGAAACCTTTGCTTTTTTTCTCAATCTTTCCAAATTGCTCCCCCGTTTTGACCGTACAGCAGCAGTGAAAATATATATTTGGGTTTGAATTTTAATTTTTAGAAATGAATTGAATCAGTTGAATCTACTACGTTTTGTTAAACATATTAGTACTGGAGTGTGGAGTCAGATTTTAGTGTTGGTTGAACAGATGAAATTCAATATATTTCGCAGAATCAATAATATTGTGATGTAATGAGAACTTTTATATTGGGTAAATAAAACTGCTTGTACAAAAAAAAAAATGTATCGTCAAATACTCCTGAACGCTATTTAAATCTACTTAGTGATAAGAAATTCAGGTTTAAATGAGAAACTTACTTCTAATTCTAAACTGTTTTTTTTTTTTGGGGGGGGGAGCTTATTGAAAATTGAAAGTAATTTAGTTTCCTTCGTAATACCGCTCTGAAGGTAACTCTAATTACCTTCACTTTATTAACTTCCTGGGGGCGCGATGGTGCTTCGTTGATAACGTAACTTACTGTCTAACGTTTTTTCGCGAAGCCTCCGTCGAATCTGCGCACGCGCCAAGTCTCTTCTGACTTTCTCGAAATAGGGGGGAAATGCAACGAGGAAGTAGCAAGCGAACAAAAACTGAAGGCATTTGGGATGTGCGCATCCTAAACCTATCTCCCCTTTTTCAAATGGAAGCGCTCGTGGCTGCCAGGCGAACAGTATGTCAATGACAATGAGCATACACAGTAGGGTGGGGCGAAAAATAAAAAGTTTTTCAGATCAACTTCTAATAGTTGCCAAAAGTTGTCTTTGGTGATAGTTAGCTTTTGCGCAAAATTTGAGAAAAATCGGTTAATATCTTCAGGGGGCGCTGCGATCGCAATATTTTATCATAGCTTTTATCGAGATTTTATGGTTAAAATATGAAAAACAATACCGTTAGCTAATCTCATTGCATTTTTTTTACTCATAAGATATATTCATGCATTCAAAGCATATAAAATAACTCACAAAAAATTATTTTATATGATATATTTATATTTCAAGCATTTAAAAAGGAACAAGAACGTGAAAAAAAGTGATTTTTTTAAAATATAAATATATCATATAAAATAATGTTTGTGAGTCATTTCATTGCTTTTAATACATAAAAACATCTTTTGAGTGAAAAAAACGCAAAGAAACTAGCTAAAGGCATTCTTTTTGATATTTTAACCATAAAATCCATAACAAAGCTATGTTAAAACTTTGCGATCGCAGCGCCCCCTGAAGATACTAACCGATTTTTCTCAAATTTTGCACAAAAGCTAACTATCACCAAAGACAACTTTTGGCAACTCTTAGAAGTTGATCTGAAAAACTTTTTATTTTTCGCCCCACCCTAATACACAGTTATAGTGTGAAGTCAACTCCAGAGAATTTGAAGCGAAATTGTGGCACCAGTAGCCGAATACAAGTGCTGTTAAAGAAATGTCGCATCCATACTGTAGCATCTCTGAGTCGTTTCCTTTAATTATTGATCTTTATTGGGCATTATTCTACGTCTATGACCTTGCCCCTTGTCATCAACTTACATTTCTGTACCTCAGAACCAGACTAACGTAAGTCCATTTTCGTCATTTTTCAGTAGAGGGGAAAAACGATGTATTCGACAATCGTTTTTCCCCTCTATCGAAAAATGACGAAAATGGACTTACGTTAGTCTGGTTCTGAGGTACAGATTTTCAGTCTTTTAAAATCAATTCCGGGCAGGGTTTGAAAAAACCCGAGTTTTTTTGAAAAGCCCAACTCACCAGTATTTTTGATCTATTCACCAGGTTTTTTCGATTTTTGATGAAAACCCCGGGCTTTTTCAAGAATTATTTTCAAATCGTTTATTCTTTTTTAAAACATTGCACACCAAACTACAACTTGCTACTTTTACTTTTCATAGAATCAAATGAACCCTGAAAAGAGGTCACTGTGACCTCTTAAAATGTTTCCCAAGAATGCAAAAAAGAAGAAATTGATTGAAATAATTTGCCTTTTGGTCTTGTTGGTTTTCTAAGTATTTTTAAGAAATAAGTGAAATTAATATGCAGTTTTAATTTCTATTATTTAATAAATTGCTCAAAACTTAAGATAGCGATTTCTGAACCTAGTATTGACCAAAACTGAATATTATGACACACTAAATATCATAACTGCATATCACAAAACCAATGTCTGAACTTGGTAATAATCAAGACAGCTTAAATATTTCATTTGTATCTTAACCCATTTAGTTTTAGTTTTTAGCCCTAGTTTTTTTTGACAATTTTTTTCAATTTTTATCTGCTTAAAACTCTTACATGGAATGGTTTACATACATTTTAGGCTTAAAATAGATCGCCGCTGCCATATTTATTAAGTTATTTAACGTCCTGTTCATGGGACACTGGGCAGATATGTGAGCGAAATACGACCTTACTTGACTTTACTTTTGCAAAGTAACATTACAGAAGGCATCTGTGATCAATTTTAAGCAAATCATTTTAAAATAGTTTAACTTGATGAAAAACCAGCGGGTGACTGAGCTCCGCTCGGAGAAAACAGGTATCGAAGCTAACTCGAAGATTTAAATTTTTAATTGTGATTTATCAAAACAACACATGCCATAAGAAAATTTGTGAAACCAATGGTGAAAAGATAACCGGTTAAAGTGCACCATTGTAAACTATTCTAAACAAAGTTAGAGTTCGGAAATTGAACTATTATATGCAAAGGTAAAGTTTGAAAAGTCATAGGAAATAAAATGTAATTGATAACAAAAAATTATACAATTAAAAAAATGGTGCAAAGTGAGGAGTGTAAAGATCGAATTTGAGCTCTCTTATGTGAATGGGAATGAGTAGCACGTCGAATCCTTGTCTTTGACGGTCGGGTAATTTTGTTCGGCGTAATGGAGAAGCATTTTGACAATGACGGTATCTTCCCAAGTAGCACACTTCGTTGTTTAAACGGTGTAAAATGGTTATTAACGTTGTAACAACCGATTAAAAACGTTTAAACGTTTTTCGTGCTACCTGGGTTCTAGTTGTCCATTTGCGGGTAGATTTGAGTTGATCGCTTGTTGTTGACGGTGATTTGAAATCGAAATCAGTTTCTTAAATGCTTTTTTGGAAATTTGAATATTTGGAATTAGTTCACCATATTGGCTATAGATGGCAGCACGTTACCGCTTGAAACCTAAGCAATGACGAAGAAAATGGCGAATGACAAAGAAAAATATCCTATCTGTAACTCCCAAATGCGCGATCGTAGCGCTTCAAAACCGGCACCAATCGATTCCTCGCAGCAAAAAACCCCAGACCCCGACGTTTACCGGAGTTTATTAATTCTGGGGCGATTTTCGACTTGGCAACCATCTCTCGTATTATAGTATAGGATAAGTTCGCAAAAAAAAAAAAAAAAAAAAACTTTCTGTGGCTACCCAGGCTGGATCGTTGCTTGACTGATTTGTCTGAAAATAGCTGTCAATAAATAAACTCTGATGTCCAAATAGTGGCTCTAACTGGTTTTCTCATGAAGAAGGACTATTTAACTTGAGAAAAACAGCTTTAGTACAATGATATACCCATTACATGTTTTTGTATGCAGTAACTAACAAGAGTCCCATTTTTAAGCCACTGGGCATAAATGGATTAAAGAAATGCTTTCAATATGCCATAAAGTTTGAAAAACCCACTTTGCCGACATAGTGTGTTTGTTCAAGTGGGCCTACCTGATAAATCCCAGATAGGTTTTTTCGGGCCGGGCACACTTTGACGAACCCTGATTCCGAGTCCTAAAAATCACACAATGTCAAACTAGTGGATTTTACTACTTTGACTTTTCTTTGGCCCCTCACAAACCAACCAACAACTGTCTAAGCTTCTGATTTGATTTGGTTAAATGACTTCGTTGAGGCATGACTCGTCGAAACACATTGCTTACTGTGTGTAAGGGCCGAATTCAAGTGAAACACTATTGCAATCGCTCCGAGGCGACCGCAATTGACCAAAATTGCAATCGCTACTGGAAGTCGAATTACGATAGAATCGCATCTCGTAGCGATTGTACCGTTTCACTTGAATCTAAATTTGGGAATTTGCGATTGCAGTGGTGAGTTGCGATCGTCCGTGTTTCACTTGAATTTCGTACCAAGGGCCGAATTCAAGTGAAACACCGTTGCAATCGCTACTGCAAGTCGAATTAGGATTGAATCGCATCTTGTAGCGATTGTAACGTTTCACTTGAATCCAAATTTGGGAATTTGCGATTGCTTGGGTGAGTTGCGATCGTCCGTGTTTCACTTGAATTCCGCACTAAATCATTGCTTGTCGCTTAACCGCTCAGTAAGTTGAAATCAGAATTTCATTCGCTATCGCTAAAGGTTTTGTTTCTGACGTCAAATTCAAAATTAGCATACCCAATAGTTTGAAAAGGGAAAAAGAATTGCTCCTCTCTTCCACTTTCTCTAAAAAATAAATCTGTTGGACCTTCCTATATACATAAAATCGAAGTTTGTTGACGTCATTGCTTGCGGTTCAAACGCTTTCCTGTAAAATTTGGGCAACGTACAATTATGAAAATTGGTACAAAATTAGTCCTCGAACCCGAAATTTTTTAATTCACGCTAGATTTCTTAAAATTTTATTAAAAGTAGGTAGTTAATAACTTATTAAACTCTTTTATCGTACTCTGTAACATATTGTAACGAGTCCGTAGCATCCTTCAACTTTCTTAAATGAGCATTCCAATCTTGAGGAAGTAACTATAAATTTATTTACAAGTATGTACACTTATTTACAATAGGAGCAGGAAACAATTGCTAAACATCCAGCAATTAGGTAGCAAACAGTACACTGTACTCTCAACAGTAACTCAGCACCACGTATCTAACGTGAACAGTAATTAAGAAAATCACAAAAGCAAAACAACCATTCGCCCGAGCGAATAAAACGAGTCTTCCAGACATCAAATCGGAAAAGAACTGTGTTCAAGGCAGTTGGACAGCTATTTATACTCGGAAGGAAATTTCTACAACATTCTAGCAAAATCCGGAGTGTTCGATTCATTCACAAACTTAAATAATCCATTCAAGAAAATTCTAGTGATAAAAAGAAAAACCCACGATATTACAACGCCGAGCGGAAATGTCTTTATGCTTATTAAAGTTAGGGTAAGTGCAAAAACTACAAAATGTTACAGGGTCGGTATACAAATGGTAGAAGTGATATCTTCAGATACTTTTGCAACATGTCGCCAGATAAAACCAAAACTAGTGAAAATGATGCAAGGCAGGAAAAACAACAACTATTTACAAGATTTGTAACATCGCCCCTTCTTAAGGACTGCACTTCCCGGGCAGTACAATCCCCAGGTAGGAAGCAAGGGAAAATTTACAGATGCACACATTACATGATAACCAATCATAACATGATAAACAATAACATTGATAAAGTAATATTACAGACAATTAAAGGCAAAAGTTTTTTACAAAATTTACAAACAAATTACCATGGTAGCTTTAGATTTACTTTACGAACTATGGCCATAGTATGGGGCTAGCCGATCATAATGTACAACTCTCACGGCCTAATTCACCGTTAACCAAGCCCCGTGGCCGAAACCACGATGTTCAATAACTCGGGGTTGAGATTGTTACCACGCGGTTAAAAATTCGGTATTCACCGGCAAAATTAACGCCGAAGTTACCCAACTTCGAGGTAACTCAACTGAGCGAACAAACCAAGCATCCTATTGGTCAAAAAAAGTCACATGATTTACTACGTCGTTTGTTTACATTTGGAGTTGACTAAGGTTTGCGTTAAAAGTAGTGCTGTCTTGCTATTGAAAATTAATTGATACAGCTCACAGCCCATTACTAACGAAATATTTGTCATAAATAAATAAATAATATAATAAGAGTTTCTCGTAATCATAGGTGAAAACGTGGAATTAAACACGCAGGTTTGATCATGAAAGAACCTACCAACATTACAGCAACGCTATTTTTGAAACATCAAAATTATGTCTATTTTAACGTAAAATAGTATTTATTACATCTGCTATTTATTCTTTGAATATTTACACTCGCAATTGCAGCCGTTCTGAAATGAGGGAGGGTGGGGGCGATGAGAAAGAAGGTTTTTCAGTTTTTTCCCACACGGCCTATTATCTTTTCCTTTAAATAATCAGAGTAGCTTCAATAGCAAATACGTGTACAGAGTATAGTGATTTAAAAAATATATTATGTATACCAATTCTAAGTATATTATTGTTTTTTTTTTCAAAGAAATTAATCGTTTTATACCCCAGAAGCTATTTACTTATTATAAGTACAAATAAAATGAACTAATTTAAGAGGGAGCGAATAGGGCGGGGTATTTTAAATGCATTTTCTTTTTAAATGGCTCATAATTATGCAGAATTTTTTTTCCTGCCTCAACAATAGGAATTACAGAAGAAGCAGAGTGGGGAATTTTTAAATACAGTGGAACTGCATTTATTCAAACACGATTATACAGTTGATTTTCCTCCGACTATTTGTCGTTAACCCCTTAACTGCCGCGGACGTATATATACGGCTTGCTCAAACGATGCATTAATTGCTCCAGGCGTATATATACGCCCTTCTGAATAGAGCATCTTGACAAAACTGCGTTTTCTGACTATATCAGATCAAGTTTTGTCAAAATCGCAGTTTGTAACGGCGTATTAGATACGCATGGAGCAATTAATGCATCGGTTGAGCAAAGCATATATATACGCCCGCGGCAGTTAAGGGGTTAATAGGCTGTGGATATGAGTTATGAAAGCAATGTCAAACTAAATATATTAACCATACAGTAAAACCTCTGCGAGAGCCGTCACCTATACTATGCAGTCAATTTATGGCCAACTTTTCATAGCACAGATCATCCCCCCCCCCCCCAAACTGAATGTCAAAGTTCCCCCCAGTAGCGACCACCAAACCGTTCTACAAGCCATCAAGTAGGTTCATCAATTAAATTTTTCGGAAAAATCTGTTCGCTTCTTGTTTCTCATCTCCAGCCTTTCGGTTCCAGCTTAGCATAAAAGAGGCCGGAATAATTGTTGATGGATTTCGATAATATGAAAGTTCTGTGCTACTAGGGAAAGGCAAATCATTGAAAGAATTAGTGCAGTTTTATTGTGAATCCTTTGAGCGAAAAATAGCAGTGTAGTGAAAATGCTCAATGAGGGTCACACAGTGGCAGATTTGGGTGCCCCCTAGGTCTGTAATCTATATATATATATATATATATATATAAAAGAAAGTCGTATTAGTTACACTATTTATAACTCAAGAACGGCTGTACCGATATGGCTAAAAATTGGTGGGTAGGTAGCTTAGAGCCAGGAGACGGACATAGGCTATAATTTATGTGTGTCTATTACATAAATAGAAAAAATGTCTTAATGACTTTGCCTTTTTACTAAGCCTTTTTTGACACCTCCATGGCTGAGCGACATAAAGCACACGTTCTGGCAGCTTCCGGAACGCAGTAAACAGGTTGTAAGTTAGCGGTGCGTTGAGTGTTATTTGACATTTTCTGTGAAGTGAATTAACAAACGCGTTACTTTCCTTAAAATTTATATGTGATAAGCTATCAGAAACGATTGCTCATTTCGAGGATCCCGATGATCCCAACCGATATGCCGTTTGAATTTAAAAGACTTTAATTTCCGATCCGTCTTGCATTTGTCATGACCATCAACAAATTACAAGGCCAATCCTTAAAAGTTTGTGGTTTGAATCTAGAACATCACTGTTTTTCCCATGGTCAATTATATGTAGCATGTTCACGGGTCGGAAGACCATCTGCGTTGTTTGTTTTTGCGCCTGATAATAAAACAAAAAATATTGTGTATCACAAGGTACTTAAGTGAAGAGCAACCTATGTACTAAAATACAGAAACAATAATGAATGATTAATGTAGGTACTTAATTTTTTTTTGTATTTTCTAATAATATAAAACTTAATAAATTTAAAAAATTGCTTATTTATTGCCTTTAAGGCGGAACAGAGTTCGCCGGGTCAGCTAGTACAACTATAAAACATTTAGCTTATGTATTTTTGCCTCTTCATCAAGCGCATGGTCTTAGAGGACCCTTGCAATCGTGACCTTTGCAACATGGCAAATCTGTCACGGGAGGTGACTTACCTGCCAAAAACTAATCGTAGGGCCCTGCTCCACATAAACGTAAAGCAGAAAAATAAAGCAGAAGCGTAAAATGGAGCAAATAATGTTCCTGTGGAAAGTACTCGGATTTTCGGTTTCTGCCTTAGGGCCCTGCTCCACATTAACGTAAAGCAGAAAAATAAAGCAGAAACGTAAAATGGAGCAAATAGTGTTCCTATGGAAAGTACTCGGATTTTCGGTTTCTGCCTTAGGGCCCTGCTCCACATTGACGTAAAGCAGAAAAATAAAGCAGAAACGTAAAATGGAGCAAATAGTGTTCCTATGGAAAGTACTCGGATTTTCGGTTTCTGCCTTAGGGCCCTGCTCCACATTGACGTAAAGCAGAAAAATAAAGCAGAAGCGTAAAATGGAGCAAATATTGTTCCTGTGGAAAGTACTCGGATTTTCGGTTTCTGCCTTAGGGCCCTGCTCCACATTGACGTAAAGCAGAAAAATAAAGCAGAAGCGTAAAATGGAGCAAATATTGTTCCTGTGGAAAGTACTCGGATTTTCGGTTTCTGCCTTAGGGCCCTGCTCCACATTGACGTAAAGCAGAAACGTAAAATGGAGCAAATAGTGTTCCTATGGAAAGTACTCGGATTTTCGGTTTCTGCCTTAGGGCCCTGCTCCACATTGACGTAAAGCAGAAAAATAAAACAGAAGCGTAAAATGGAGCAAATAGTGTTCCTGTGGAAAGTACCCGGATTTTCGGTTTCTGCCTTAAGTTTCGGTCGCGTTTTACGCTGATGTGGAGCAGGGCCCTTATTCAGCAAATTTGGAGACTTCCTTACAAAACTGCTTTTTAAAAGATATTTAAAAGAGAAATTTCGTTGATTTTTGTCTTTTCTCATTAGATGTAAATAAGTGTGCATGCTCGTATTTTATCATTCGTAAAAATTCAGAGTTTCATTCAAGAAATTGAAAAATTTCGTTCCCCAAAAATTTAGATTCAAAGCAGAGAGACATCTTTCTTAACGCGTCTAAAAATAATCAGATTTTAAGTTATTAACCAGTATATTGTGTGTATCCTATACGTTTTTGGTTTCTAATGAGGTATTTTCCGACATGTTTTGTAATTGTCAGCACAGGGGTGCCCACAGGGGGAGATCATGGCGCAAGTTGCGCCATCAAAATTTTTTTTTTGGGGGGGGGGATTTTTATAACTAATTTATTTATTTACTTATTTATTTAAATTATTTACTGATTTTTTTTAATAAAAATTATTCATTAATTAATATTTTTAATTTAAATTAGTTCCTTTATTTTTTTATTATTATTTATTTATTTATTTATTTTGTGTGTGTGAGTGTGCTTGGAATGTCTGGAAGAGAAAAAAAGCGATTCTGTTCTACGCATAATTAGTACTTTTAGAAAATTAATAATATTTAAAAGAATAAATAAATAATATTTAAAAAAATAAGTAAATATTTAAAAAAAATAATATTTAAAAAAATAAATAAAATAAAAAAGAGATAAAAATAAAAAGCACAAAAGGGTTGTGAAATTTTTTTGGGGGGGAGGGGGTAATTTGCGCCATTGAGCTTGGGGGGGATGGGCACCCCTGGTCAGCAAGATTAAATTTCAACTCAAGGGACTTGAAGAAAAGTAGATTTGATTCAAGTTTTACGTTTTGAACTGAAGATAAATTTAAAAATAAATGTTTCTGAGAATAGTAAAAACCTAAATTATAAATTGTACTTGTATCCTTTCTTTGCAGAAAGCAAAAAAAAAAAAAAAAACATCAAATAGAATACTATTTTCCCTTTAGAAAAAGATCAAGCTTCATTTTGAATAAAAAAAATGTGTTAGACTTTCATTAGGAAAATATCTATATATTAGAAGTTCTGAGATAATTCCTAATCTGGCAATTGCAATGAAAACCCTTTGAAGTGGCCAACTTCTGACAGGATGAAGGGGTCGCTTGGAGAACCTTTACTGGACTGGTATAACTATGGACTGATGAATAAAAATCATTTCTCGGCCTTTTAGCTAAGATCAAAGTGTAACTTGATGGTTATCAGTTCTGTTAACACATTTTACACTAAACAATGAAAAGTTAACCTTTATGTGAAATATTAAAAGTAAAATCAACGTTAAAAGTAGTAATAGTGGTAATAGCTCACACATGTTTCCAGATTACGAGAAATTTCCTTTTGCTCCCTTATAATAAGTCTGTTATGAAAAGATTTTCACTAACGTAGTAGTTTTCCATGATAAGAGGATCTCTTGGAACTTTGGTGCTCGCAATTGGTACATTGCACTTTTTAGTTGTTCATTTCTCTTTCCTTCTTAATTTTAACAATAACTTCAGCTTCAAACATAACCAAAATACAATACATAATATTAACACAGCTGTTTAGTTTTTGATACATTTGAATTAATTTTTGTCAAAAAAAAATCATCTTTATTTTTGTGTATAGTATTTCTTTATGCAATACTATACTGAATGTAAAACAAGAATTCAGCATGCCTCAAGTGCAAATGAATAATAAAGAAAAAACTGATTTTTTTTAGCATTGAAAGTTAAAAAAATAATAATAAAATATTAATGCTATGCAATAATACTGAAAGTTTAATTTCACATAATTTGTTAATACTTTACAAAAAACATTAAAGTTTTATTTAGTTCTCTAGTTTAATCAAAATCTGAAACACCCCTCCCCAGCTCATGATTAATTGTATTTTGGTTGATATATTTTTTTGACCACTGAATTTAAATCATCATTTTAATAAAGCTGTTCAAAATCAATGAATTCAAATGCTAAGCTGCATTAAAATCGATAACTAAAATACTTATTACATTTGGACACATCACAGCTCAACTTACAACACATGATATATATCATTTGTAGATAAATTTTGGCTGAAAATTATTTGATTGTTTAGAGTGTATAAAATGACTAAGAAATGAAAACAAGTAGCAGAGGCAAGTAAATTTTATTTTAGCTAATTGAATACATAATTAGGATAAACTTTCAATCTTTTCAAAACAAATGCAAATTCACAAAACAAAAAATCAATCAGAAGTGAATTCTACAAGAAAATCTCCTGTTAAATGTTACAAGAATCCTTTTCGGACATTGAATAAGATAACAGCTAGCCGCAAGTTGTACACCTCTGTATCCATAGTTGGCTCGAAATCATCTGGAAAAGAAATTTAGCTTGTTAAATTCTGATAGAAAGAATACCCTGCTATACCACTAAAATATCACTCACTGGCAATAATAGTGGCAAGTGCTAAAATCAAGGCTTTAAGTTATGATAATTTTATTTGGCTTCTACTCGAACAATACAACATAGCAAACGAGTGACAGATTATACAGGGTGTCCACTCCAATCGTGGACCAATAGCTAATTTCTAAACCGTTAGAGATACGCATATAGTTTATTTAGGAAAAAATCTCCAAATTATAAAAGGAATTTTGGGTCTATTCAATGTTTTTCAAAAAATCAAATTTTGAAAGAGTTACGAAATTTAAATTTTTATACAGCCCCCCAGTCCTATCAATCATATTTAGTAAAACATTCTTGACACTGTAACGTTTAAAACTAAAAAAAATCACTCTTCTACCACAAAAATTGACCGAGTTATGACGTTTTGAAAAATCAAGATTTTGAAGGATTTCTTATACGGTCCCTTAAGCGATCTCTCGATGACGTCATGAAATAATGCAAAATCTTGATTTTTCAAAACGTCATAACTCGGTCAATTTTTGTGGTAGAGGAGTGATTTTTTTTAGTTTTAAACATTACAGTGTCAAGAATGTTTTACTAAATATGATTGATAGGACTGAGGGGCTGTATAAAAATTTAAATTTCGTAACTCTTTCAAAATTTGATTTTTTGAAAAACATTGAATAGACCCAAAATTCCTTTCATAATTTGGAGATTTTTTCCTAAATAAACTATATGCGTATCTGTAACGGTTTAGAAATTAGCTATTGGTCCACGATTGGAGTGGACACCCTGTATGTTATGTGCAGTAAGCTATCACCCATAAGTCAAGCAAAGGCAAAAGAACTACCCGTAATATACCAGCAGCCCGTATTGTCACGACTCCGCATTTGAAATAGTAGATAACCAAGCTGCAGCTCTAAGCCCTCAGCTCGGCCATGGGCTAATCCAGATTAACTAGTCCATGACAAGTACTACAATCACATATATCATTCATAAAGTATTTAATCACAATGGATACATAAAGTTGTTGACAATTTGGAGGGGGGAAGGCGATGACCCACATGCTTCTCCGCTACATCCACACACTGGCGCACACACAAACACATATATACTGACTTAAACATACAAACACACCAGCTCACACAGAAAAGAGGTTCATGTACGTACAGTTTAGAGGGTAAAAGATCTTATGAAAATTGATTCCAGGGAAGAAGAGCCATTTGTAGGTACAAGAAACGCAACGAGTAGAAACCTATCACAACTCTTGATTGTAAAAAACATAATTTGTGTTCAAGATTTCAAAATTCAAATTAATTATTTTTTTAAAAAGATTTACTATCGGCCCCGCTTAAACGAATAGTGTCGGTTCCAAGAAATATTATTCGATTACGTGGGGATCTTTAATATTGCATCAGTGACACGCTTCCAGGATGTTTTATTCGTACAAGCAGGATATTCGTTTATCCGTTACCGGATTAAGCGGGGAGGACAGTGCCTACAAAAATATCCATTAATTCAATGATTGCAACAACAAATGATTAGTCACATTTTACTCTGCCTCAATCATACTAGTTGAGTTCGTCATTATTTTCATGCACAATACAAACATATATTTTAGGAGTGAAGCAGTTAGTTAACGACTACTGATACTATAAATTGAATATTTTGTGAGCAGAAGTAAACAACTAAACTGAAAGAAAAACTTGTATTTCAATACTTTTTTAACAATTAAATACTTTGTTTTGATTCATATTTTAAATATATAATTATTAAAGCTACTCTGAATAAGCCAAGCATAGGAGAAGAGCATGTGAGAAGTGAAGTTTCAAAACTTGGTTTATCCACTTTAACAAATTTGGATAAGACGAGTTTTGTTTGGACGGCTAAATATTCTTTTCAGCTTTGTACCAACAATCAGTTTTTAATCCTATATATCTTCTTATACTTATTTATGTATCCGGTTTTGAACTAAGTACATGCCGTACAATGCCGGATAAAGGAAGCTGGAGCAGTTGACCTCAGCGGCCGCAGATTCTCCCTATTTCAGAGTCTTTCCCGTTGAAACGTGTTATAAAAACTCGGAAAAAAACAAGTAAGGGCGAAAGTTTAGAGCTTCTGACCCGGTTTGAAAAAATTTTTAGATCTCGCACTGATGCCATATTTTAGAAGAATGTCAAAAACGATAAAGAACATTGCTAAAATTAAACTTTAAAAAACATGGACATATAGGGCATTTTGAAACAGTAGTACTCACATAATCGAAATTTAATGAGTACCATTAATTGACCAAGTAGGCCGAGTACATTCAGAGTACTTGGTACAACATAGCTATCAACTCAGTCTCCAAGCATGCAATTAATGATATACAGGTTTGTACGTCATACAAACTTTAAATAATTTCATACACCTTTAAAAATCTCCTGACATATTAATAACCATAAAGCTGTACATGGTATTTTGGTGTGGAATTTAAATTGATAAAATTACATGATAGAGCACGAAAAACAACCGACCAAATTTAGTGTGAAAATTTATGAGAGAATATCATTGACATACACAGTGCATGACAGCAGTAACATAAATAAAAATATCTTACCTTTATGTGTTCACTTAAGGTGGGAATGGAGCAAGAAAATTTTCCACATCGTCCAGCTTCAGTCACTTGAACATGCATCTCAGGTCCAGGAGATTACAGTTTATTTTATTTTTGTCTGTTTGCAGCTAGGAGCTTACAACTTGAAATGACAATCTCCTTAAAAATGATTTTTACGCTTTTAATGAGGCATTCCTTTTCGATAGATTGATTAACGCTTAGAAAACTTTTCTTAATTGTTCTTTCATCTACTTCAGTGTTTTTGCTTCTAATGGGATATTCTTGCGTTTTGAATAATCACTAATGCTAAAGTGGAGCAATCAGCCGCCATGTTTACCTTTACCGGTGCTAAAGTGCGCATACGTAACTCTTTTTTTTTTTTTTGTCGTGTGCCAGCCAGGCTGGCAATTTGGGGTGCGCTGCTTCACTTTTCCAACTGTACCGTTATTTGGTGTGAAGTCCGACTTCCACAGTACACGCATGCCATAGGGACCCGTTTATAGGGTAGGCAACCTTTCACACAACAACACATTCACACAAAGAAAGGACAAGGACAGGAGAGAGAAAGCACATCCATGCCTAAGCCGGGACTCGAACCCGGGACCACACCATCCATGGCAGACTACTCTGACCACTAGACAAGGTGGCCGGCATACGTAACTCAAACCACGCCCTATAACCAAGCTCGGGTAGCTTGATTAGGTTTTTCAACCAAGCGTGGTTACAAAGAGTCAACGGCGCACAGTTAAAGTTGACGGTGAATATGGAACTTGCGCTAACTCCGGGTTAAGCCACCGGTTTAACCGCGCGTGGTTGACGGTGAATAAGGCGGTAGGTTTTAAATGTGATGACTTCTGGATCCTCACTACGACGTCGTTCAGCCGGTGGAGGACTGTGTAGGGTCCATCCCAGAGCGACTGCAATTTGGGTGATAGACCTTTACGTCGGATGGGATTCCATAGCCATACCTTGTCACCTTCTTGAAAGTCATGGCCAGTGGACCTTGTGTCGTATCGGGTCTTCATTTTCTCCGTCGCGATGTTGATTCGCTCCCGTGCGAAGGGATGAACGTCTTCTAACCGGGCCTGAAGATCCTGGACGTACTCCTCAGGCGATGAAGGCGCATCTGGAGGGAGACCGAAGACGAGATCACAAGGTAGCCGAAGCTCTCGGCAGAAGAGCATCTGTGATGGGTAATAGCCGGTGGTCTCGTGGACAGCACTGCGGTAGGCCAGCAGGAACAGAGGAAGTTTCTTGTCCAAATCCTGTTGATTTTTGGAGAGCATAAGCGAGAGATTATTAAGGATTGTTCTATTAAATCTCTCCACCATGCCGTCCGATTGTGGGTGTAGTGGTGTCGTTCGAGTTTTCTCAATTTTGAGGATTTTACATAGGCCCTTAAGCACAGCAGAGATGAAATTTCTTCTTTGCTCGGAATGGATCTGCAAAGGTGTCCCTTATCTCGAGATTCAGTGCTGGACTAAAGTCTCTGCTACAGTGGTTTCCCATTTCCGATACAGGACACCATTCCGCAACTGGAGAGATTTCCATAGAGCCCAGTATCTTTTCGTTGCAGGACTGTAGATAGAAACGTCTTGCCAACTAGGTCGCCGATTGTCCTTTTCCAGTAACTCTATGATAGGCTTTAGGTCTGGGTCTTCAAGCTGATCTGCTTAATTAACCGGCAATCTTCAGATAACTCATATTCGAAAAAATCATCATAGGCAAAGTATTCGATGCATGAGGAGCAATTTACTTTTTTGCAAGCTTTAAACGCAGCGTAACCTGCAATAAAAATGGCAATTGGTGTAATTTTTTTATCAATGGGCTGTAATGGATCTATTTCAAGATCCACAAATGGATCTGGAGATGCTAAATACTCTTTTTCTATTTCGTTAAATGTCTTTCTAATATTTTCTTTATAAAAAACCAAGTTGTATATTCTAATTTTTTCTCACTTTCAATTAGTTGTTGCAGGGATATGTAATAGTTGCTTCCTGACAGATGTCGATATGTGCTAAATCGTTCTTCTAAGGGATCAGTTTGAAATTTCCCAAATAGAATGAAATTAATTTTAGATTGTTTAGCGAAAAAATAGCTAATCCATATAATCCACAGCAAGTTTGTCGAAAAGCCTTAAAATTTCTATTTCTTAGCCCACTATATAATTTGCCTTTTGATAAAATTTCCCATCTTTTTAACCAATCACTAATGTCAGATAAAAATTTTAATTGAGACTGGTCACTGGAAACTATAGCTTAGTAATCTTGATTTCGCAATCTTCGATCTTTATTTAATGTTTTCACGTTCACGATATTCCACCATTTTAAAATAATTGACGTAAATGTTGAGATTCCTTCAGTTTCGTTGAGTTTTAGTTCTTTTACTGCTTGAATATTCTCATAATTAAATATCTTGCACACGAGATTAACTTTTTGTCGCTCAACATTTGATGGATATAGTGCTTTATGCTTCAGTTTATATCCAAATTTCAGTAAAGATTCCTTTTCATTACTATAGAGATTTCTTAAGTGATTAAAATCTGCAGTTTTAACTACATTTGGATCAGTAAAATCTGGATAGTTAAAAACTTCATTTTTGTTATTTAACCAATTATTGCGAATGTTTTTAAAAACATGAACTGAATCCTAAAGCAAAAATAATGGAACATCGGAACACGAGGGATTTAAAACAGAATTTAACCGAAAGGATGGGGAGTGAAATAAGAATATAAGGATTTGTTAACTTGATTATTATTCGCGACAACAGTCAAAGGTATAACATTCAATTCATGCAACTCAAGTAATTTTTTTTAATACTTCAAATAAAAATATTCCAGAATTTTCATGGATAGGCAAAATTACAATTACGTCTTTATAACTGCCGAATGAATATGTAATCGAAAACACTTGGACAGTTTTAGCTAATGCATTAGAATCTTTTATAGAAGTTCCTGTTAGTTTACCACCTTTAAAAGATAACTCAGGAGAGATATAAATTTCATCTAAAAGAATATTTACATATTTTTCAGTGGTTTTCAAAACACTTAATCTTGTTTTTATATAATTACTTTTTACACTAAATAAGGAACTGCAAATATTGAGTTTAGATGCCATCTTTCTTAAAGTATTGGGATGAGGCAAAATTAATAAATTGGTTTTACGAATAGCTTTATAACATGATGGTGAAATTAAAAATATTTTAAAAGAAAATTGTAATAATGTCGGAGAAAATCTATATCGTTCTTTCGGTAATTCAATAAGTTGAAGCTGTTCAATTAAAATGGATAGAAAAAGCTGCTTTTCTTCATTCACTGTAATTTTGTAGTCTTCTAAAATTTTTATAACATTAAAAAATCTATCACTGTGGTTTTCCTTTGAATTGTAATCATTACAGACTTTTAATAATGCATCAAATTGATCTTTGTTTTCTAATTTCGTAAATGTTAAGCCCAAATTGTTTGCATTTAATCTGTCTTTACAAAAATATATTTCAAAAGATAAATCTGAACTTACCCGAAACGAGGCTTCAATGTAGTGAGTATCCGATATAGAAAGTTTTACTGCTGTAAGTTTTTCATTATTTGAAATATACGTCCAATTAGGATAATTATGAAAACACTGATTTGAATACATGCAAACTTGTGAAGGGTCACACAGTTTTTTCAGTTCAATTTAGTTGTTTGAACGATTTCGTTTTAACGATATTCGAAAATGCTGAATATTTAACACTTTTAATTTTCAATACGGAAATATCCCAACGGTTTATCAGTTTTCCGAAGTTTAAGTTTTGAACAAGTAAAGCTTATAATGTAAATTCGTGACATAATAATTTCATTGAAGCGTTAGGCACAGTCATATGCAAAGAAAAAAAAAGTGTTAATAATCTCCATAAATACTGCTGATAATATTCAATAGGAATTCATACATAATACATTGCGAATTAATAAGACTTTGCTAACTGATACTAGTGTTGTGAGTAGAAATAAAATCTCACTTCCTCAACGATTAGCTAGTTGAAGTCCACGAACACTGCTCGTAAATATTCATTTCCGATGCGATGATTCTGAAAAATAAAATAGAATTAAGAATCAAAATAAGCATTTTAAAATATGAGAAATTGCATTCTAAGTTTATGAAAGTATTTCAGTTCGTTTTGAAGAAATAGAAATTTTTACCTTAACAAACGTTCCAATCGCATGTCCATATCCACTTGCATATTTGAACTAAATTGAATTTCCCGCTGATGGGTAGATAACCTCCTGCATGACGTCACGTGACAGCGATTGCGCAATACAGCGCGTAGGCCTGATATATAGAAGGCTGTGGATGAGGGTTCGATGACGTCATTCTTCTGCATCACTTTCAAGAGGATTTCCACCTCTTCCTTCTTGGCGAACGGTAGTCGTCTTGGATGCCGCTTGATCGGGGGATGATCTCTAGTGTCGATCCTATGCTGCGTTAAGTTCGTGCGACCAACATCCTCGGATGTAGATGAAAACACCTGCTTGAAGTTGTCCACCAATTTTTCCGCAGCGTATCTTTGATGCTTCGATAATGGTGCACTCCGAATTAATTTCGAAGTCAAGAACTCAGAAGACACAGTCTCGGAGGAATCACTTCTTCTGATGATGCAGTTTACGGGAGTACAAGTTGCCAACATTTCTCCTTTCCTAATATTCCTCGGTCTTTCACTTACATTGGCGACTCTCACCAACGCCTCTTAAATACTAAATGCCTATAACATTTGCTTCGCTACCGTCGAGATGGGTTCAACTTTAAATGCCACCTTGCGGCAATCCGATAATGTCGTTGTTATTTTTTGATTGGTTTATTTTAAAATTTAAATTCAGAAATGAACCAATCGTTAATTTTTTGAAGAACTCCGGTAGATGGCAGTGTATCGTGAACCAAGGGCATTTTGCAGCTATTGGCGATGGATCCAAACAATATTCGAAACGAATTTTTTGATTGGTTGATTTTTAAATTTAAATTTAGAAATGAACCAATCGTTAATTTTCCTTTTTCGAAGAACTCTGATAGATGGCAGTGTATCCTGAACCAAGGATGACATTTTGCTCTGTGCTAAAAGCCAGAAAGTTACAGGCATTTAGTATTTAGGAGGCGTTGCTCTCACAGGAACTGCATTCCTTGAAAGGTCCACAAGCGTAGATGCCACTAGTACTCCTTTTGGGCTATTATTCTGGTTAGGATATTCAATGGGGCCAAATTTAAAGCTATTGTTTTCCTTGATGGAGCCAGGTATTAGTACTTCCGATCTAGACGGAATCAATAAATCTGTTTGGGCTATTATTTGATGAGCGGATTTTAAGTTATTTTCAGCACTGAAAATTGCTATGTCTTCCCTCATCGAGAGCAGTTAATTATTTTTAAAGTCGATAGAAAAATCAAATTTTCTTAAAAAGTCCAGTCCGAGAATGAAAGGATCTGTAATGTCAGCGACGAATGCCGTGTGATGGTAAGTGGCTCTCCCGAACATTATTTCTAAGTTCACTTTTCCTTCAATCTCGATTTTTGTCACCTGTCACAGTTTGGATAGTAACGCAGGGCGGCGTCCATAAGATCTTGAGTCTAATTTGACGAGCCACATCAGTCCTAATGATGGTAACCTTGGCTCCTGTGTCCACAATCATTTCGCAGGGAAACCCATTCACATATGCGTAAATGAAGAGTCCGTTGCAGCCGCCACTTCTTGGGGAAATCTGGAAAACTTTAGGAGCCGTCTTTCTTTCTTGGCGGGCTTCGCAGTTCCTTCGCACGTGGCCCTCACCGCCACATTTCCAGCACTTCAGTGGTTGTCTACTTTGGTCTTTGCGAGCCGTAATCTTCTTCAGGGTTCCCGAGATCTTTTTGATTTGTCGCTCAATTTCCGAGAGACGAGTTGGGTTCGAATCCAGGGCACTCACTTCCACGCCACTGATTGAATGGCGATCCTTGCGGGATGTTTGCTGTGCAGCCTCGAACTTCATTGCGTAGACCAGACCGGATTTAAATTCTTTAATGTCCGTCATCCGGAGAGCCGTCTGAATTTCAGAACTTCGCACTCCGTGAATGAAGTAGTTCAGGTCCAGGCTATCGCGAACATCCGAAGGACAGATCGAGAAGGCGAGATAGGGAAGCCTCTCAGTGTCTGCTGTAAAAACTTGCAAAGTCTCTCCAGCCCTCTGGAGTCGGGATTTCAGCAGGAGTTGGCTGAATTCTTTTTGGCATGCTTCGCCAAAGCGAAGATCCAAGGCCGATGATAAGTCTTCGAAGTCGCGGTGCTTGTCCTCTGCGAAGGTCTGTAGTATGTCGGCTGCATCCCCTCTCAGCGAGGCTGCAAGGCTGCATCCCCTCTCAGCGAGGCTGCAAGGTGATAGGCTTTCATGGAAGAGTCCCAGGAGTTTGCTTTTGCAACGATGAGGAACTGCTTCTTGTAAATATTCCACGAGGTCTTCCCGTCAAATGTGGCCAGTTTAATGGATGGACGAGAAGTTCCAGCTGCAGCTACACAGTCACTTGAGTTGTTGCAGGATGCTGATAACTTCGAGTCAAGTTCTTTAATTTTCTTTTCCACATGGTTTTCTACAGTGGTGATTCGATCTTCTAGAGCTTCCACTTTATTTTCCATGTCGGTAAATTTAGTTTCCACCAAACTTTTCATTGACGTTAGATCGCTCTTAATTTCTTCTTGACTTGAAGTTATGCTCGCGGTTAAATCACTCTTTAATTGTTCTTGATTAGTAGACAGATCATCTTTTAATTGTTTTTGATTAGTAGCCAGATCATCTTTTAATTGTTCTTGATTAGTAGCCAGCTAATTCTTTAATTGTTCTTGATTAGTAGTCAGATCATTTTTTAATTGTTCGTGATTCGCAGCCATGCTCGCAGTCATGTCCCTTTTAACAGCGTTGATCGCGTCAAGGAATTCCGAAGTCAAAAAGTCCTCAGGAAGAAAAGTCAAAGTTCACAGATAATTCCAAGAAAGTCCTTGAAGATGCCCTACGTTGGGCGCCAAAATTGTAACGAGTCCGTAGCACCTTCAACTTTCTTAAAATGATCATTCCAATCTTGAGGAAGTAACTATAAATTTATTTACAAGTATGTACACTTATTTACAATAGAAGCAGGAAACAATTGCTGAACATCCAGCAATTATGTAGCAAACAGTACACTGTACTCTCAACAGTAACTCAGCACCACGTATCTAACGTGAACAGTAATTAGGAAATTACAAAAGCAAAACAAACATTCGCCCAAGCGAATAAAACGAGCCTCTCAGAAATCCAATCTGAGAAAAACTAACTGTGTCCAAGGCATTTGGATAGCTATTTATACTCGGAAGGAAACTTCTACAACATTCTAGCAAAATCCGGAGTCTTCGATTCATTCACAAACTTAAATAATCCATTCAAGAAAATTCTAGTGATAAAAAGAAAAACCCACGCTATTACAACTCAGCGCGAAAATGTCTTCATGCTTATTAAATGTAGGGCAAGTGTAAAAACTACAAAACATTACAGGGCCGGTATGCAAGTGATAAAAGTGATATCTTCAGATACTTTTGCAACATGTCACCAGATAAAACCAAAACTAGTGACAATGGTGCAAGGCAGGAAAAACAACAACTTTTTACAAGATTTGTAACAATATATTTGAAAAAAGTGTTTTCAGACAGTATGAGTAGTAAAATGCATTAATATATATGTCTCAAGACATTCTTTCGATTGCTGCATTTCTTTTCATTGTGACACATGTGTGTGTCACAATGTATTACTATAGTTAAAATACGAGTATTACAAGAAAGTGGATCTAAAAGTAGAGTAAAGATTTCACCGTTCACCTTTGCCCAGCACATTCCGTTACTATGAAATAAGAGTAGAGGGAAAATCATTTGTGCGTGTTTTTATTATCAACCACACGATTTTGTCTTTTCTTTCTTGATAGGTTTCTATGTCATCAATCTTGATTTTTTTTTTCTCAAAAATACGCCATCCCTTTGTACATATTCAACAATGTTAAATTTAACAAATTACGGGATGACGTATGTGAAAAGTACAAAACAACCCACATGGGTAAACATTCAATTTGGTATATACATCAGAAAAATAATTTTGGTTAATAATAAATTAAAATAAAAATATAAGTAAAATATTTACATAATGGTAATGGACAAAATAAATAAATAAATAAATAAAATAAATGAAAAAAGTTTTTAAAGGAATAAATAATAAAATATATAAATAACAAAAACTAAATGAAAAAGAAATCATCAATCTTGATTGCGAAATATGTGATTTGAATTTCTCCGAAACGAATTCAAGCTAATAGTTTTTTGTTTTTTAGATTGAAGCCCACCACGACCACGCCCTATGTTAAACGTGCTTTTTTTTAAATATTTTTTTAATTCATTTATTATGATTTTTATATTGATACAAGGTATGATTCAGAAATTTCAAAGCTGGTTTTTTCCCAGAAAGGGAGCGGGTGCGGATCGGTTCCACCGGATGGGGGAAGTAGTCGGGGTCTCAGGGACGCACCGGAACCCTGGAGAGCGCACATCGCTTACCGCGTGACATTGACTACGGTCGAAAAGTGGAGGAGTCGAAAATGGAGTAGCTCCGCCGCTTGAGGGATCGAGTTCACCCAGCGATTAACTGCGATTGGATTCTTCACCACGACAACGCGTCCGCTCACACACGCTGCGCTCGATCGAAGCGATTGGATTCACCATGACAACGCGTCCTTTCACACGTCGCGCTCGATGGAAGCGATTGGATTCACCACGACTACGCGTTCGCTCACACGTCGCGCTCGATGGAAGCGATTGGATTCACCACGACAACGCGTCCTTTCACACGTCGCGCTCGATGGAAGCGATTGGATTCACCATGACAACGCGTCCTTTCATACGTCGCACTCGATGGAAGCGATTGGATTCACCACAAAGCGTCCGCTCGTACGCCGTGCTCGATCGAAGCGATTGGATTCACCACGACAACGCGTCCTCTCACATTTCGTGCTCGATGGAAGCGATTGGATTCCCCACAACGCGGCCGCTCGTACTCCGTGCTCGATGAAAGCGATTGAATTCACCACGACAACGCGTCCTCTCACACGTCGTGCTCGATGGAAGCGATTGGATTCCCCACAACGCGTCCACTCGCACGTCGTGCTCGATGGAAGTGACTCAACTCTGCCGACGCCATCCAGCGGGCTTTGACGGGAGCCCTTGACCGCATGCCTTTCAGAAGCGTTACAAACAATGGAAGACGAGCTGACAGTGTGGTGTGATGCTGAAGGATCATATTTCAAAGAATTATAGTGTGCTGTATTTCAATATCCAACAAATTTCCAATTCTGAGATTAGTCTTGAAACTTTTGAATCATACCCTGTATATACATTTATTTTTATTTATTTTTTTTAAACACGTTTAACATTCAATCTAAAAACCACTAGGGTGATTCTCCAAAATAGGGACAGTTTCTAATCACTAATTTATCCACTTGTATTAAAACATGATTATCTTCCTGTCTATCTATCTATGTCACGCTTCTTTCTCCTTAACGCTAGCTAAAATAAAAACGCAGGTTGCTTGTTTAAATAAAACGCAGAAAAAGTTTTGAAACTTTTTTATTTTTCAAATGAAACTTTTAAATTGGTTTAATTATTTTTAAAGAGTTTAAAAAGAGGGGGGGAAACAGATGAAGGGTGGGCTCACTTTAGCAATATTACAGTTGAAATTTTAGAATGCTGTGCCTAGAGTATTTAAATAATTAAATGGATTAAAATAATATTGTGTTACGCCTTTAAATGCACACAATTTATTCCTACCAATTTAATTTGTGGAATGTTGATGTGGCATTTTTATATGAGGGCGTTTCTCTGTATACTTGTAATTGGCTGTTTAAAAATACCCCAGTGTTTTAAATATAATAAAGTGTAATAAAGTAATTATCTCTCTTAATTCAAGTAAAGCATTAATACTTAGTAGCCCAATTGTATTTGGAGAGATAACAATTTAACGTTTTTTTTTTTTTTCTAGAAATTATTTAAGTCCTTAAAACAGTCTCCTGGCTGCCCCAATTGTTAAGTCTAACACTTGAAGGTAATATTTCAAAAAACTTATTAACACTAATAAATTTGGCAATTAGTATCAAAAAATAGAATAATGCAAAAATATATTTTTATTTTGAAATAAGGTCTAATTACGTATTTCTAACACTTAATTTTGGCATGTAAGTTCTGTCCGGAGTTTTTCCACAAATTCAAAGCTTCAATCGAAAAAATCTGTTACGATTGCAAAGAACTTGCATGAAGTTTAAAGTAATTAGTGTTAAATTGCCAAATTGCTGAGAACGGTGTTGAAATGCCACTTTGTTTAGTTTCAGAGCCACATTTGTGATGAAAGTATGAATCTAAGTTGTCGTTCAAGTGATTTTATTAATGTTAATTAGTTCAATTATGAAACATGTTATTTATTATGTCCATGATTTGTGTCTACATGTATATTGCCGTACTAAGCACATAAGTGGTATCTTTGTGGTCGAGCTCAAACTAAGATATTACTCTTTAAAGTTTTGCGCCATCATGTATTTGATTCAAATGTTACTTTTCAGAATTTTTTACAAGATATTTCCCGTTCTCAATTGACCCCATAACATTGCATTTTGGTAAAATACGTAACAAGGAACCAGGGGTGCCCACAGGGGGGGGGGGGGATTATGGCGCAAGTTGCGCCATCAAAATTTTTGGGGGGGATTTTTTTCATCTAATTTATTTATTTATTTAATTTTTTTTCTGATTTTTTAAATTTAAATTATTCATTAATTAAGTTTTTTAATTTAAATTATTTCTTTATTATTATTTTTATTTATAGGGGAAAAATTATTAGGGGGAAAATGCGATTATATCCTGCGCATAATTAGTACTTTTAAAAAGTTAATATATAAAAAAAATAATAGTTATAATTTTTAAAAAATAAATAAATAATGTTTAAAAAATAAATAAATAATATTTTTAAAAAATTAATGAAATAAAAAAGAGGGGTAAAAATAAATATAAAAAGAGGGTTGTGAAAAATTTGGGGGGGGGGGGGATTTGCGCCATTGAGCTTGGGGGGGATGGGCACCCCTGCATGGAACCACCTCAGGGGTGCCCATCCCCCCCAAGCTCAATGGCGCAAATTCCCCCCCAAAATTTTTCACAACCCTCTTTTTATATTTATTTTTACCCCTCTTTTTATTTTATTTATTTTTTTTAATATTATTTATTTATTTTTTTAAATATTATTTATTTATTTTTTTAAACATTATTTATTTATTTCTTTTAAATTATAACTATTATTTTTTTTATATATATATTAACTTTTTAAAAGTACTAATTATGCACAGGATATAATCGCGTTTTTCCCCTTCCAGACATTCCAAGCACATACAACATATACAATAAATAAATAAATAAATAAATAAATAATAAATAAAAAAATAATAATAAGGAAACAATTTAAATTAAAAAACTTAATTAATAAATAATTTAAATTAAAAAAAATCAGAAAAAAATTAAATAAATAAATAAATTAGAGAAAAAAAATCCCTCCCAAAAATTTTGATGGCGCAACTTGCGCCATAATCCCTCCTGTGCACCCCTGAAGCACCTGATGACGATAACTCAATTTTGTTAAAAAGTGCTGAAATTACGTTTGTGCTTAGCATGGCAGTATAAGTGGTTTCGCAACAAATTATGTTCCAATAATTTTGCAAATATTACGCAATACAAAGTCCCTTGTCATGATTTATCAGAAAAACAAACTTCGATCGGCCCTGTTTGGAGCCAAAGTAATGATTCATTTCATTATAACTGTACGAATATTTTAAGAAAACAGGCCCTATAACAGATTCCGTAATTGCATTTTGGTAAAATACGTCAAAACGTCAGTACGTCGTTTGGTAAAATGAGCCAAAGTAATTATTCATTTCATTATAACTGTACGAATATTTTAAGAAAACATGCCCTATAACAGATTCCGTATAGAAAATTATGAGTTTACAGAGAATCGCCCATAAATAAGGTATTATTTTCATGATCAAAATTGATTTGGGAAATAATTTCTTACAATTTAAAAAGAGAAAACATACTTCGTGGTTTGTGCGTTAAGCAATTCTTGAGCTTTTCTTTTCGGAGCCTGTCTTGTTAGGAACATGGAGAATCACCCATCCTCTTTTTTTTTTTTTTTTTTTTTTTTTTAACGAATCGAACGATTTTTGCTGCAAATATACTCCAAATCTTTTCGGCAAATTTTCAACTTACATACCGGACACGTTTTCCTCATACGTAGACACCTGTAGTGAAATTCGTGCTCACAGTCGAGTACAAAGTAGTCCTCATGACGCATTCTTTTAAGACACGAAAGACAGACATCACAGACATCTACGGGATTTCGACAACACGGACAATTATTATGCTCCAATATCCAACGCATTATACATGTTTTATGAAACTCATGTCGACAAGGGAGCGATACTTTTGGTTGATGCAAATCTTCGAAACAAATTACGCACGCCATGAAGAAAATAAATACCTTTGCGTGATTGATGTGAAGTTTAAATCCAACGTTAAAGATGCACAAATATACGGGTATGCTGCAGATATGTGTTTCGGGGCAACAAGGAGCAACTTTTTCAATGCAAGAAGTGTGAGCTTTGGGATGAAGAATCGTCCGATATAAGTAACACAAAAACGAAACCAGGTTGGAAAAAAAAAAAAAACGAAACCAGGCTGAAATCTATGACGAAATAGCACTTCCGGCAATCTGAGAAGTAGGGTAGAAGTCCAAGGCCGTCGCGAATCATGGTAACTTTTTCTCTCCTCAAGACCGCACACTGGCTTTAGTGACGTCACACATTGAGTCCTTCCTCCGCGCTCCGCGTGGAAAGCATGCTTTCTCCCTATCTTTCGCTCAAAAATGAGAATTTATTGTACAATACACATGTTAAAACTAAAATATTTTTTGGCATATTTTTTGCTGGCTTACATATTAGCCTAATCAATGTGGAATATATAATAAATATCACATTGAAAAATAATAATAATAAGTAAAAATACTTAAAATTTAAAATTTGCAAGTTTCACTCTTTCCAAATCATGCTCTCTCTTTTTTTTTTTGAAAACTGTTAAAAAATATTATTGATACCCAATCCGAAGTAATATTTTTAGTCGTAAGATTTTTCAAACAAATCTTTTATATATAAAAATGGATGTATTTTTGTATGTTTGTTCCTTACACAAATCCAGTTTTCGTCGGATTTTCATCAAACTTGGTACAGAGGTTCCTCAATGCACTAGAATTCGTATAAGTGGGGTTTTGAAATTTAAAGAATCCAAAAAGCTAAAAATTCAATATTTTTTTGTCTAAAAAAGACCATTTTCTTTCACTTTTGAATGTATAGAGTAGTAAGCCTTTAAGCATACAAATTGATAAACTTTAACACATTTAAATATGAGTATTTTCCAACAAAGATTACGATTCACAATGAATTATCAATTTAAGGCTCACCTATTTCATTTTAGTATGAAATAAATTAAACATAATGCAATACCGGGCAACGCCGGGTAATAAGCTTGTATCAAATAAATAAATGAGGATTAAATAAACCCTTAGTTAATATAATATCCTCCTGTTATGACATATTTTCGTAGTCAAGTTCTATGTTAGCCTTTTTGCGACTTGAAACAGAGGAGATATGAAAATAATGGACGAAAGAAACCCACCACACATTTTTAAATCAAAATTAATTACTACACACAGAGAGGAGTTATGTGGGAATCGTAGGCAATAAAAAAGTGGGCGTCAAGAAAAATACGGGAGATAGGATCGAAAAAAATGTGTGTGGTGTGGTGGGGGGGGGGGAGGAGTTAGGATGCAGCATCTTTGAAAGGTTTTTTTTTTCTGCTATAATTTGGCTATCATATTGCATTTTATCATTGCTGATTAATTGACTTCTAAAAAATGCGGAATATGACCTCAAAAATCAACCAGGCAGGTTTATTTTCGTCCAGTCTTCGAAATAACATGAAACAAGTCCTATTTTTGGAATTGTTCGCTTTTGTGGTGAAATTTATCGACTAACAAATCATTTTTCATTCGATCAATAATTTTTAATCGCTAAAAGTGAGGGGGCAAAGCTCCTTTATTTTTGGAAGTGAGGGGGCAGTCTCCTCCCTTTGCCCCCTGGGCGAGCCGCCTATGATGGGAATTAATTTGTTGCATTATGATTAGCTGAAGATAGTGAAAAATTGGGACTTGACTGAAAGCCATGAAAACTTCAGCAATATTTTTTTAACCCAGCAGGAGAGATAATCCGTCACTCTTCATTGAAAGCTGAAGACATCATGAGAAAGTTTTATAATGGTTTTACTCGAATTGCAGGAAGACGCTATTTAAGTAAATGCATCGCTTTGTAACGCTACTTTCAAGGGTCTTTGTTCGCAGAATCCTTCTTCTCTCTAGTGGGATGATTAGTAGGGTGGGGCGAAAAATAAAAAGTTTTTCAGATCAACTTCTAAGAGTTGCCAAAAGTTGTCTTTGGTGATAGTAAGCTTTTGTGCAAAATTTGAGAAAAATCGGTTAGTATCTTCAGGGGGCGCTGCGATCGCAAAGTTTTAACATAGCTTTGTTATGGATTTTATGGTTAAAATATCAAAAAGAATGCCTTTAGCTAGTTTCTTTGCGTTTTTTTCACTCAAAAGATGTTTTTATGCATTAAAAGCATATGAAATGACTCACAAACATTATTTTATATGATATATTTATACTTTAAAAAAATCACTTTTTTTCACGTTCTTGTTTCTTTTTAAATGCTTGAAATATAAATATATCATATAAATTAATTTTTTGTGAGTTATTTCATATGCTTTGAATGCATGAATATATCTTATGAGTAAAAAAATGCAATGAGATTAGCTAACGGTATTGTTTTTCATATTTTAACCATAAAATCTCGATAAAAGCTATGATAAAATATTGCGATCGCAGTGCACCCTGAAGATATTAACCGATTTTTCTCAAATTTTGCGCAAAAGCTAACTATCACCAAAGACAACTTTTGGCAACTATTAGAAGTTGATCTGAAAAACTTTTTATTTTTCGCCCCACCCTAATAATTAGGTAAGATATACAGCAAGTATTGGTCAAAATACATTCCCTCCATTTGCTGCGCCCCCGTCCTCCTTTCCCTTTATATATCCATTCTTCCCACCCATCCTTATTTCCGCATTTAGTTAGTCTTTTTTCTTCACAGAAGTTGACTTAAATCCTCACTGTTTTCTGGGGAAAAATATATATTTGTTCAATAGTTCGTTAGTTTAGCGTCCATATAATCTGGCCCCCGGTACACTAGCCCCGTCCGCCCCCATCTAGTTATGTCCCTGATGAATAACATAAAGAAAAAAAAGTTTTACAAGCACCCTTCAACAATGCGAATGTCCGATCTGTCTTGCAAGACTCTCCAATCTTTCGACTCATTGAATGACGTCATGCCCTCCCCCAACCTCACAGTGTTAGACCCGAGTAGTCCGAATCGCTCGCTACACTCGGTTTTCTCCCAAAGCGTCCAGAGTCACCATTGGGAAAGCCCGAATGCCTCAAATGTTGTCCAGAACAATGGCGTAAGTCACTCGGGTTAAAACACAAACAGCCCAGGAAATTTAGCAGTGCAGATAGAGCATGTATTTGGGCCATTCGCAAAGGATGAAGTTCATTGGCTTGAGAGCTAGCTGAAGTTCTTCGAGAAATGATTTTGAATAGAAATAATTTTGAGATATCGTTATAGCTGTTGTAGTTTTGGATTAATAAAGTTATATTTACTCTAAATTGGTGACCCGGACGTGATTAGAACACGCAACCTTCTGATCCGGATTCAGAATGTTATTGCGTTTTCGTCTGCTAGGAATTCTGAAGAGTGAATAAAGCAAAATCTTGAAAATACTGTCTGTCTGCGTATTGAGCGCCTGGCAGTCACGATCGCTTCTATTTGAAAAAGGGGTGATAGGATAAGGAGACGCACTTGCCGGTGCTTTCGCTTCTTACTTCCTGTTGAATGTTACTTCGCATTTCCCCCCTATTTTGAGAAAATCCGAAGAGACCTCAGGCATGCGCAAAAGCGAGGAAGGTTTTACGATAAAAGATTAGACAGTGCATATCACACGTGTCAAAAATACGCACGCTATTTGCTGTGAGGAATCTGAAAGGATATTTCCGTGTTAATAGGCCATTGCAGGAACAATCCTGACAGATAAGCGAGATCGATAAAATGCTGCCAATGCATATTTCATCGCAAATTCCTTCCTTTAAAATAAAATATTTCTCATTAAATTCGCCAGGCCATTTCGACGCCACGCTCGACCACGACGGTACAGGAACAATCCTTGTGGCTAAATTTACGAATGGTATCATTTCACGCCAAAATATGGGAGCAAATGCAGGATTGTTCCTGCATTGACCGGCGCGTTTGTCCCGGAGAGCCCATGGGGCTTCGTCTTTTGTAGTAGCAGCTTTTTGGGCCCCCTTAATTTTATGACATCAGGGCTGGGACCCTCTCGGGTGGCGCTGCCAAGCACTCTGAACGAAGGCAGCTTACGTGTATGGGTCATTCCGACGAAAATGGTACAAATAATGTTCGAGATTTTAGAATTTTTTAAAATCAATTTTAATAACTACCACCCATTAAGTGTATTTTTTTTTGGTTCTCCATTTAATTTTGTGCCATCAAGTATCAATTGATTAGGTATAATCCATTTAGAAATGACACAAAAGAAATTATCTTTGTCAGAAGAAGGAGAAAATGACGTGTCCCGGCTTCAAATTGCTAGAATTTTAAATGCGATTTAAAATTAAACTGAAATGTAACAACAAAATAAATGACACTGCACTGCACAAAAGATGCTTCTGACACCATTTCTGCAGATTATTACGCAAATGAAAAAAAATTTCCCCAAAAAACACTATTATTTATCCATGTCCCTAGATTTTCTATGTTTCGAATTGTCCACTCTGTTATATGCCTTTTGGAAATAAAATAAACAATTGCATTCAATCTGATATATTTTTTAAAAATATAGGTAGTATAACTGCCGTGATTAGCTTGCTACATTGAATTATGTAGTCAACAACCAGGGTGAGCCTCATTCTTTTCTTATGATAGTTAATTTGAACTGTTGGATGTCCACTCTGTTAGAGCCGATTTCATGATGAAAAAAATATATTTTTTCTTGAAATTGCAGACAGACTTACAGTTTTAGGCTGTTTATTCCACTTTATGCTTGTTCTGTGATTCTAACTTTTCTTTGTGATTATACAGATATTTTTAAAGGCTTATTTGTCCACTCTGTTATATGTCCACTCTGTTAAACAAAGTGATCAAAATATTTAAAATCCTTTCATAAATGAGTCATGTACTAGTTATTTACACTTCATTATACACAAATAAATGGAAACTCAATGAAAAAAAATATGATTAGTTGGTGGAAATTATTTAAATTGATAATCTTAAGTAAAGAGTTTCAGACATGATTTGTACCATTTTCGTCGGAATGGACCCATATCTAATTACGATTGGTGGCGCCATCTGTTAGCAAAACGGAAATAATTGCACAAATCATGTATCATTGGAATTTAACCCTGAATTTCGCAATTTTTTAAATTTCTATGAAAAAATTATACCAGCCAGTTCTCAAGTAATAATAAAAAGGAAAAAATATTTGAAAAAATAATCAAGCAGTTGAAAATTGAATTCCCGTCACTTTTTGTTTGCTGAAAAAATAAGTAAAATCAAATTTCTTTTCTACTTTTTCCATTAGAAAATTAAAATTAGTTTTAAATGGACACATAATTTTTAAATTTCTTTCCTGGTAATTTATTTCGTCAATAAACAAGAGAAAGCATACAATATAATGGATTCTTTTTATAGCAAAAACACAGTTCTTGGGGAATCAGTTAATTTTTATAATTCTTGTGATTTCTGGGGAAAATGTGCTGTGATCTACAGACAAAATTAGCACGTATTTCATTGCATATTTTTTTCTCCTCAGATAAGGGATTTTCAGGTAATTGAAAAACATATTGAGTCTAGAGCAGTGAGTAACCGCTTCAAAGCAGTGGTCGGCAGCAGTGGTCGGAAGTAGCGCGCTACAAGTAGCGAAACTACTGTAGTAGCTACATTTTTTAGTAGTTTGTAGTGTAGCGCACTACTTTTTAAAAAAAGTAGTGTAGTGAGTAGCGCGATACAAAAATGTTGTAGTTTGTAGCGATTTCATAAAACTACTTTCTAATGGAGCAAAAAAAAAAAAAAAAAAAAGATGATTCAATCGCGTCTGACTGGCGCATATCGTACACGGTTTCCTTTGCGAAAGCAGTGAGAAAAATGAATCATACAAATTCGAGCTGACCTCAGGCATATCATTTTGACGCCATAAGTTCTATATGTTAGACGGCATTGGTTTCTTTGGCGTCACCATTTTCATATTCCGCCAATATTTGCATTGAATATAGTGTATGGCTGAGGAAGGAAAATTTATGAATGAGCGATAACTGAGTGTTAGTATTTTATAGCAACCGAGAATGTCATGTAAATGAATGCTTTAGCGCTCAATGCTCAATTGGATTATTGTTCCAATGTCCACCAAACATGGCAGCAATTTTAATAGAAGAGGATACAAATTTGATAGAAGATGACAATATCGAGCTGCCCTGGCCGGCGTATAATAAATACTTCACAGTTATTGAAATGATTTTCGTGCAAACTTTGCACTTTGAACAAAAAACTTTCTGTTTCTAAGTCATCCGCATACAATTTAAAACTGCATATTGAAGTAAGTTAAGCATTTTTAGTTATGTTTCACACTTCAGATAGCTTATTTATTAATATTTCATAATGAATACTAGTACCGTTTAGTATGTTTTTCATATTTCTTTAGTTTTGCTTCTTTAGTGACGGAGTATTGAAAAATATTAAAATAATAAAAATCAATTATTAAATATTTTTGACATCATTTGACACAATTGGAAAAACGTTTTCATTTCATTTTATCGGTGGCGTATTAATAGGGATGGTGTTCAGACCGAGACCCAACTCCCCAAGGGCGTAGCCAGGACTCACGTTAGGGGGGTGCAAGCAGTGGCACCCCAATAGGAGGTCACTGTGACCTCCCAAAAAGTTCTTATCCGATACAAATTGGCTGATGAAATTTGAAAACAGTGAGACAGTATTGCAAGGCTGAACTTCATTTTATTTTATTTTTTTTCTTCAATTAATTAATTTATTCATTTTTGTGATGCCTCACGTCTCTTTTGGTAGACATAGATAAGAATGCATTTTTTTAATCATTCAGTAAAGTTCTGAGTTTCATTCGGTAAATTAAAAATTTTCTCCTCAAAAACAGGCAAGCTTACTTATAATATTTCACCCTAAAATTTTTATTCTTCGCATACTCAGATTAAAAAAGTTGTTTTCATGCTAAAAGACAAATTTGGGTTTGGTACAAGGATCCGTGTTAGGTAAAGAATGAAGCTGATTTTCTGATGTGGCGCCAAGGACTTAAAACTTATTGGTGGGAGAGGAGGCGAAGGGGGGGGGGGAGACTCTCAATGACCGAATGAAATTCCAAATTTCACCGAGTAATAAAATACGAACTTATTTGTCTGCATCAGCATGTTACAATGAAAAGCAGGAAAGGGGACAAAATCGTTTGTCAAAAAAATAAATAAAATGGGAGGTCACAGTGACCTCCCATTGACTCTGATCTAGGGGGTGCAGCTGTACCCCCCTAGCTACGCCCTTGCCAACCCCCTTGAAACTCAAAATTAAATTCCTACAATGAAAATTCAATTTTTTTTCTCATATGTTTTTGAAAAGTAGCGAAGTAGCGAGTACTTTTCAAAAGTAGTGTAGCGCGCTACATTAAAAAAAAAGTAGTTGTAGCTGTAGTTAACTACATTTATAAGAAAGTAGTTGTAGTTGTAGTTCGCTACAAAAAATATGTAGTTTTTCCAACCACTGGTCGGCAGTAGCTCGCTACAAGTAGCGAAACTACTGTAGTAGCTACATTTTTTAGTAGTTTGTAGTGTAGCGCACTACATTTTAAAAAAAAAGTAGAGTAGTGAGTAGCGCGATACAAAAAAATAGTAGTTTGTAGCGATTTCTGGAAACTACTTTTAAATTAAAAAAATAATTAACAAATAAATGAAAAAATTAAAAAAAAGAGAGAACGTAGGAAAAAAAACAAGGTTTAATTGACTCTGACTAGTGCATATCTTGCACGAGTACAGCAGCGGACGCAATGACAAATAAGAACCATAAAAATATGAGCTGATCTTAGATACACCATTTTGACGAAATACATTCTATCTGTTTGATGTCATTGGTTTATTCGACATCATTATATTCCTTCAAATAATTTTCATGTTCCTAAATATTCCTTGGCAAGAAATAAAAAAAAATTAAAGGTTGAACTCTTTCAATCTTTCAACTTTTGAATCCGTTCTTGTGGCGAATATTCGCAAAAATTGTTAAAAAAATCTAAAAAAGACAAATTTGAACAAAAAAAGGAACAAAAAGGAAAAGTAACAAATAAATTCAAAGACAATTCCTAGTTCTATTTCTTATTCAAATGAGTTAATTTATCAATGTAAACCACTTTTCGAATTTTTTCGATCAATCCTCAAACGGTGTATGTTTTTTAATTATTTATTTTTTAAAAAGTAGCGAAGTAGCGACTACAATTCAAAAGTAGTTTGTAGTCGCTACATTTTAGAAAAAGTAGTTGTAGCTGTAGTTAACTACATTTATAACAAAGTAGTTGTAGTTGTAGTTCGCTACAAAAGAAATGTAGTTTTTCAAACCACTGTTCCAAAGCAAGGGCTAAGGCAGGAACATGCAATACGACACCGCCAACTCGGCTATTTCGATCCATGGACTGCAGTTTCGTGCTTATTACGCACTCATCGGCATGGAATACGAAAGTAGCCGAGTTGGAGGCAAAAATCCTCTTATAGAGCAAAGACAGTCAAAAAGACTGGTAGCTAATGTGAAATTAGAATACTAGAGAGCGACCGCACTTGGTATGGTACAACCAGTGGTTGGAAAAACTACATATTTTTCGTAGCGAACTTTCTTATAATTGTATTATATAATTGTATATACTTTCTTATAAATGTAATTAACTACAGCTACAACTACTTTCTTATAAATGTAGTTAACTACAGCTACAACTACTTTTTTTAAATGTAGCGAGCTACACTACTTTTGAAATGTAGTTGCTACTTCGCTACTTTTTAAAAAATAAATAAATAAAAAGAATACACCGTTTGAGGATCGAGCAAAAAAAATTCGAAAAGTGTTTTACATAAATAAATTACCTCATTCGAGTATGGAATAGAAATAGGAATCGTCTTTGAATTTATTTGTTACTTTTCCTTTTTGTTCCTTTTTTTTGCTAAAATTTGTCCTTTTTAGAATTTTTTTTACAATTTTTACGAATATTCGCCACAAGAACCACCTTGTTTTTTTCCTTCGTTCTCTTTTTTTTTTAATTTTTCATTTATTTATTTTTTAATTTAAAAGTAGTTTTCAGAAATCGCTAAAAACTACTATTTTTTCCCATCGCGCTACTCACTACTCTACCTTTTTTTTTTTTTTAAGTAGTGCGCTACACTACAAACTACTAAAAAATGTGGCTATTACAGTAGTTTCGCTACTTGTAGCGCGCTACTTCCGACCACTGGGTACTCGTAAATTTTAAGGCTGACGCTGAGCAGCGCCCTCTGAAATCCGGATTTATTCGAATAAATAGACGGCTGCCGCAAGGCGTGTATGGTTATAGGTGGTTATCTGCTTGTGATAAACGTTAGCTCAGACGTTGCTTATGCCTCTTCGACGCAAAAGAGCGCGGTTTCAACAACTTACGGAGTTTGAACGGGAGAGGATCATCGGCCTTCGTGAAGCTGGATTGTTTTATCGCGTGGTAACGTTTTTGAGTAATTTTCTTGAACTAAATTACTCAAATGAACGTGAACGAGCTGTTTGAGGTGAAATATTAAATGCACTTATGAGTCATAAAAATAAATTTTAAATTTTATTACCCCTTTGAGCAACGTTTCTTCGGGTTAAAAGATTTTCAACACATAAAAACAACACATGCAGAAGAAACCTAAATACCGTAAAGTCGGGTTACTTGGACCCTAGGGGGTTACTTGAGCCCATTACAGTAAAATGATAAAATCTGGGTTTGGTACTTACTAGTTGAAGACTTGCACGTAGTTCCTCGTTTTTCCGCTAGGTAGAAGCACTCTGCAGCCTCTAACGCTAGTACCAAACAGAGATTTTATCATTTTACTGTGGGCTCAAGTAACCCCCCTTGTGGGTCCAAGTAACCCGACTTTACGGTACTGAACCTGTTCGATGTTTTAGCCAAACTTTGAAATTCATTGTTCCAAAACTATCTGTTAAGATTTTTTTTTTTTTTTTCAAATTTAACAAAACCTCAAAGAATTGTCACTTTATTTGTTCTGTTAATTTTTTTTGCAATTATTTTCTAATTATCATTTTTTCTTAATGTTAGTCCTTCTATTTTTTGCAATTAGCTTTTTTTCCTTGTTGTATGAAATATTATTTCTCAAAATAAAAAAATTCTCTTAAGTTTTATTGTGTAGGGGGTGGTGAGGCGGGTATTGCTTGTTACTTATTGCTTGTTTCAGAAAGGGTTCGCTAAAATTTCTGAATTGATTCGCACGGGGGAAACAGCAATACAAATAAATAAATCATTATAAAGAACGAATCGCCTACCCCTAATCCACACCATAAACAATAATTTTTAAATTTTAGAAAGGAGGGAAGGCCCTTTTATATTTGCAATTGAATAAGAAGTTGCCCCTAAACTCTTGGACGAGCCAAGATATTATGTAAGTTAGAAGCGCTTTTAAATTCGATGTTTTAATTAGAATATATAAATTACAAGATAGACAACCAGCCACTTTATGGTACCTTTTTGCATTTGTCGAACTTTCACTTAATTTTTCCCTTATGAGAAAGATATATCCTTGAGAAAGATATATATGAAAATATAAATGTGATTTAATGAAGTTTTTTCCCCATTACTCATTTGAATAGAATTATCATTAAGCAAAACTTTTAATAATTTACTTCTTAGGACATGCATTTCTTAAATATTATTTGGTTACTACATTTAGACAAGCGAATCATAACATTGCTAATAAAGCTCCTCTTTTTAGAACTCCTTTAGTACAAAAGTCGACAAACATTACAGAATTTGGAAGACTAAATGCTTTTTTGCCCCAAAGACACATTCTTTTCGCTGAACGAGCCAAATTGTTTTCCATTAAAATACTTTAATAAGGGGGTCATCCACAAATGATGGGGGGGGGGGGGGGGGACTTTGAGGGGAGGGGTTTCATGAAATAGTAATTTTTTGAAAAGGAGAAGAGAGGCAAAGGCATTGATATGGGAGCAGGTCCCCCACCCCCCTCCTCAAAACGTTTGTCACAAAAAAATACATACAGAAAAATAAAAAACTCAAAACTTTTTCTTGATAGAAAGAAAATATAAACTGCGATTTACGACATAGACATAATGTTGTGAAATTCACTTCTCATCACATTAGTAACATCAAAAACCGTCTAAAATTTTGTTTAGGTAATGCCTATAATTATTCCGGGGAAGAACCCCCGAATCGCCTAACTTCACGACAGATCGTGTAAAATTGCGTTTTTTGTAACTGCATCTTTGAAAAATTGCTAGAAGGAATCTCTGAACGCAATCTCAAGCCGGATGTTACTAGAAATGTGTGTGTGTGGCCTGCAATTCCATCTGAAAGACTTCAGTTTCGAAAATATTTCGAGGAGACGACCTTTGAAACTCTCCTCCTCGTAACATAAGCAAGATCGTCTAGATTTGCTTTTGGGTTTTGAGCATTTGAACTCACTGTTTTTAAACAATTTCGGGTGAGAACCTCAGCACTAGGGTGGGGCGAAAAATGAAAAGTTTTTCAGATCAACTTCTAATAGTTGCCAAAAGTTGTCTTTGGTGATAGTTAGCTTTTGTGCAAAATTTGAGAAAAATCGGTTAATATCTTCAGGGGGCGCTGCGATCGCAAAGTTTTATCAAGCTTTTATCGGGATTTTATGGTAAAAATATGAAAAATAATGCCGTTAGCTAATCTCATTGCATTTTTTTTTACTCATAAGATATATTCATGCATTCAAAGCATATGAAATGACTCACAAAAAATTATTTTATATGATATATTTATATTTCAAGCATTTAAAAAGAAACAAAAACGTGAAAAAAAGTGATTTTTTTGAACTATAAATATCTTTACTAATATATAAAGCTGTAGAGTTTGTTTGTTTGTTTGTTTGAACGCGCTAATCTCAGGAACTACTGGTTCGATTTGAAAAGTTCTTTTTGTGTTGAATAGTCCATTTATCCAGAAAGACTTTAGACTATAGTTTGAAAAGATTCGATAAGCGGTTCGTTTTTTATTCGAATTCAAGGCAATTTTCTCATAAATCGCCGAATACTGGGGTTAAAAATTACTTGCACATATTAATGTTAGATATCGTTGGAAGCAGAAAAATTTTGTCCGTCCTATGCAGTTTGTTCCAATTCTCTAACTTAAACACAGCACGAGTTATTCAATTTTTAAACTTGCCTTTTGCAAGGCTTCACCCGATTTCTTGCAATACTTGGTTCATTAAAACCATCAATAAAAAATAAACTAATTATTCCACAGTTTTGATTTTTATGCCATTGGATAGAGCGATATTTTTAACCCCAGAATTGATTGGACTTACAGTCGAAGAACCAAGCTTTTATCTCCACTAGAAAAAAAGTTACAAGCGTTTGAACTTTGAGTTCGAAAACCTCTTTCCTGCTCAAACTATTAAAGTTTTATTGCGTTGCTATGGCGACATCTTTTAAATTCATTGTTGGTGTCCTTTTCTTCATTTCGTTTCTTAAAAGCATTTCATTTTACGGCGTTTCAACAAGGCAAATAATGCGATCGTTCGTGTTTCACTTAAATTCCTGCATACTTAATGGCTTATATTTTTTTTCTGGTACCATTTTGAAAATGTGTTTCAAATTAAATTGTAATTCATGTTTTTAGCAGGGATTTTTTTTTGGCTGCGATCTAAATATTAAAACAACTTTTCTGTTTGGAATTTTGCAATTAATGTTACAGGAAGAGAGCGGTTTGGAAATATTTGTTTTTGGTAGGGAATTGTATTTGTTTATTAGGGAAAGTGTTAAATATGTGCTACTTGACATTGTTTTTATTCCTGAGGAAGCATGTGCAAATAATGCGATTGACTTTTTGTACGGGAAAGTTTTTTAGCGAGCCGCTTTAGCAGGGAGTAGTTTTTTGAAACCGGTTTCGCTAAAACTTTCCTCCCTCCTTTAAATGCAAGCCGCCTTGGCGGCGAGTAGTTTGCTGAAACTTTCCTCGCTACTTTAAAGGCGAGCTGCCTTGGCGGTTATATATCATTATATACCGCCTTGACGGCGAGTAGTTTATTTAAATTTTCATCACTACTTTAAAGCCCGTGCAACGCCGGGCCCCACAGCTAGTATCATATAAAATAATGTTTGTGAGTCATTTCATATGCTTTTAATGCATGAAAACATCTTTTGAGTGAAAAAAAACGCAAACAGACTAGCTAAAGGCATTCTTTTTGTTATTTTAACCATAAAATCCATAACAAAGCTATGGTAAAACTTTGCGATCGCAGCGCCCCCTGAAGATATTAACCGATTTTTCTCAAATTTTGCACAAAAGCTATCTATCACCAAAGACAAGTTTTGGCAACTATTAGAAGTTGATCTGAAAAACTTTTTATTTTTCGCCCCACCCTACTCAGCACCCACACTCACCACCCCATACCATCGTCTAAGATCGCTTGAAATGGAATTTTTAGATCTTTCATTTAAAGAAATTGCTGTGGAGTTCCTACTCACATCTCTTTCTAAAACGATATCAGAAACAGCCTACAACCTCGAATAGGAGATTCTTACTTCGAAAAATTTCCGAGGGGAGAGCCCTCGAAACACCCTCTTTCTGACGTCACGAAGATTGTCTAACAACTTGTTTTGCAACAACTGATTGACGATGCAACTTTTTTATCGCATATTTTTCTGAAACTTCTTAACTGAAATGTAAAACATGCATCGACTTAGAAAAAACATCGAACGCATAGCAACGATGTTTTAAAATCATCATACTGTCATCTAAAATTTTTTCGTGCGACCTCCGAAGCATTTGCGCACGCGCCAAGTCTCTTCTGACTTTCGCGAAATAGGGAGAAATGCAACGAGGAAGTAGCAAGCGAACAAAAGCTGAAGGCATCGGGAAGTGCGCATCCTAAACCTATCTCCCCTTTTTCAGATGGAAGCGTTCGTGGCTGCCAGGCGAACAAAACGCAAACAGACAGTAGTGGTCATGAAGGCCTAAAAACTGTTGGATGTTGGTGACGCAAAATACTGAGGGCAAATTTTAACTATGCCAGAAACATATTTATGTACGTAATCAAGCAGAAATGAAATTTGATTTCAAATCAGAATGATTGAAGCATCATAAAAATATCTTTAAAGAAATACATTTTTAGTGTTTTTCTTTTCTTCATTTTTTTTGCTGCCTAGGCAGTTTATTAAAGACAGAAACTCTGGTTAGTGACAATGGATGGTAGATGGTAATGTCATTTTAGTACTTGTAATGAACACTGTACAAGATGTAATGAATCATGTAATGTGCAAGATGTAATGAATCATGTAATGTGCAAGATGTAATGAATCATGTAATGTGCAAGATGTAATGAATCATGTAATGTGCAAGATGTAATGAATCTTGCACATAAATGAATATTATTTAGCACTATGTTAAATGCCTGCAATTTTGCTCTTTAGACGGGTACAAAAAATAATAGTAGTAGAAGATATGGAATAGGCTTTTCCAAGATTGCTATGAGCTTGAGACAAGAAATAACACCTTTGCAGAGAGTTGCTGATACATAGAATGATGTCGCCAATAATTATATTAAATACTGTATACATTCTAATATGATGTCATTTTTGCGGATACTCATCTGAATGACACTAAAATCTTGTTTTTTTTTTTTTATGTAAGGGATTGGGGGAAAAGGAAAAAATTTAAATAACTTTCATGTTTCAAAAATGAGGAAAAAAAAAGAAAATTTTTTTGGTCCCATTAGTTTGGTTTCAATAAACTTAAGTATAAGTGAAAAAAAAGGGAAGAAAACTTTTAGGCACTTTAAAATCTTTTAATACTGATGTATAAAAAAGCGAATTATTTATTTTCTGCGTTACAATTTTAGTGCGCTTTTATTGTGAAAAGCTTGAACTATTGATTTTCCGTCCTTTTTCTTCTTTTGTATAAGAAAATTTATAAGCGCTAGTCAGCTCATTAATAAAATTCCTTGTTCATACAAATGTTCAAGAGCTTATATTCCTTGCTTCGTATCGATGTTGTAAATTTTCTTTATGTTTTGACTCTTTTGAAGAGTCAAACAAGGATGAGCTTCGATGAGAAATTAAGCCGCAAAATATGGTCAGTGGCCAAATGGAAAAATGCCAAGTTTGCTATAGATTTTTGAAATCGGACGAACTTTAGTAAACAGATTAAGCATTTCTGAATTTAATTCTTTTGATTTAAAATGACAGAACTATTAAATTACATTCAGTGCTGCAAAAGTCAGCCAAGTTTTTCTTCGTAATGTAAACCAGAGATACAAGATGTATGCTGGATAGCATTTGTAAAAAAAAAAAAAGTGAACTTTCCACTGGCAATTTTCGGCATCTTTTATATCAAGCAAATTCCGTGTGAATTAACAAATTCAACCTTTTTTTTTTTTTTTGTTGCTATATCTAGTATGTAAGAGGAAAGGAATGTTATTTTTGCATTACATGCTCACGGAGAGAGATAATGTGAATTTATTCGTTAACTTCAAAGTACACAGTTTAACCCCTTCCCGGCTCATTTTATTTTGGGATTACGGATCAAAAAATGTCAAATTTTTTATGCTTATTTTCATACATACATATCCTTTTAAACATAAGCATCATTCGCGTACAACATTTCATACAAATAAATGTAAAAATATCTATTTAAATAAATGAGTAAGTTCGGGATTACGGATCAAAAAATGTCAAATTTTTTATGCTTATTTTCATACATACATATCCTTTTAAACATAAGCATCATTCGCATGCAACATTTCCTAAAAATAAATGTAAAAATATCTATTTAAATAAATGAGTATTTACCTGCAAAGTTGGCTTTCTGTATGGCAGAAATCATTATACTTTGGATTCGGCGCCTACTCTTATCTTAAATCTACAGCTCAAAACACTGTATAGTTGTTATCTAGTAGCAACAATAGTAAATAAAAGCATCCGAAACCATAAAAGGGACATGTGAAATAATTCTTGAAAGACTGGTTGTGCAGCGTTAATTTTCACCGTGCCCGAGCTACACTCGGGATGAGCCATAATGGAACATTTCGCTTGCCCGAGTCCAGCTCGGGATAAGCCGGGAAGGGGTTAATGCAAAATCAAACAATGTCAAAACTTGGGGATAGTGGGAAAAAACTAGGAACTGAGGAAAAAGTACATGGTTTTCACAAAGCGACATCCACCCCCTGCTTGGTTATTGTCTATTCCAGACTGATGATTCCAGAATAAGAAAGAAACTGCTGTCTCTGGATGGCATAACTGTGCTATTGGTATATTGCTTGCAGTTCTGCCTTTGCCCTGGCTTGAGGACAGTAACTAACTGCTTAACACCCCGATGCCTCTAATAAAGAGACCTTACTGCAATTTTCAAGTCACCGATTGAGATTAGACACAGCTCGGTTTATTGAAAGAGACCTCCTAATGTAATATATACTTAGTCCTGAGATGCACAACCCAGAAATAAGGTGGAAATTGCTTTCTAAAATGTAAACCTCACTACTTGTCCATGCTTGAAAAATACTATCTAATGGAAATTGTCATGCCCACGTATACAGCTTGTAACTTCTTCACCATGGTAATTTTACAAAAATACAAATTGGTCAACAAAATTAATTGTAAATAATAAAATTACAAAATTGCCGTCATTGCGAGTCAAATTGCCAGCTTGGGTCCTCTCAAGCAAAACATGGATGTTAGAAAAAAACATCGACCCTCTAACATCGATGGTTAAAAAATCGATGTGATTACAAAATTATCGACGTTTCAAAAACATCGCCCTCGCACCACTAATGCATACGATAAAAAATATGATTCATTAGTAGTAATTACTAATATTGATTTTTTAACCCTTCACTGCACGATTTTTTATATTTTCATGAAAAAAATCATTTGTTACCTTTTAAATAGCCCTGAGTTCAGGAAAAATGAAGAAAAAAATTAATCTTAAAAATGTGCACCAAAAATGATGTTTCAAGTGTTTGTTCTACATATGGCACAAAGCACACAGCATATGCTTTATATACCGATAAGTGTAATAATCTACAATGTGTTTTGTGCCATAAGTGGTATAAACAAACTTTCCACTAAGTGTATTTAAACATTTTTAGAACAAAAGAAATAATGACTAAGCACACTTCTAACGGAAATGCAGACACTCTTTCTTTCAAAAGCAAGAACTGTAATACCTAGACTAGTGCAACTAACTAGTGCATAAAAATCACACTAAACTGTTATAGCAATGTTCCAGAAGGGGCACAAAGCTCAGTTTAACTGCATTTAAAAATCATAGGAATATATGAGGGTTTATTTGGTTTGTGCCAGATCTGGCACACCGTGCAGTGAAGGGTTAAAAGTCAAAAACCTTGAACACAATTTATATTATTTTTACGGAACTAACTCACAGGTAAACCTTTCTGAAGTATCACCTACGTCATTGTTTAATCGAGCGAACTGGCGAAATAGTATAATATTTTATCCAAAGTAAATGTTACGCAGATGCTCTTCAAACTCGTTCTTTTATCTCCTCACAATATACCTTGCATATCGTCAATCTATTTTAGTCTCTAAAGTGCTCCACCCGCATTGATTGGATTGTTTGACGCCAAGCGGTGTTTAGAAACAAAGACGCAAAGCTTTCGCTCATAAACACTTCCACCCAATGAAATACAGGGTGTCCACTCCAATCGTGGACCAATAGCTAATTTCTAAACCGTTAGAGATAAGCATATAGTTTATTTAGGAAAAAATCTCCAAATTTCGAAAGGAATTTTGGGTCTATTCAATGTTTTTCAAAAAATCAAATTTTGAAAGAGTTACGAAATTTAAATTTTTATACAGCCCCCCAGTCCTATCAATCATATTGAGTAAAACATTCTTGACACTGTAACATTTAAAACTAAAAAAAAATCACTGTTCTACGACAAAAATTGACCGAGTTATGACGTTTTGAAAAATCAAGATTTTGAAGGATTTCGCATACGATCCCTTAAGCGATCTCTCGTTGACGTCATGAAATAATGCAAAATCTTGATTTTTCAAAACGTCATAACTCGGTCAATTTTTGTCGTAGAAGAGTGATTTTTTTTAGTTTTAAACGTTACAGTGTCAAGAATGTTTTACTAAATATGATTGATAGGACTGGGGGGCTGTATAAAAATTTAAATTTCGTAACTCTTTCAAAATTTGATTTTTTGAAAAAACTTTGAATAGACCTAAAATTCCTTTCGTAATTTGGAGATTTTTCCTAAATAAACTATATGCTTATCTCTAACGTTTAGAAATTAGCTATTGGTCCACGATTGGAGTGGACACCCTGTATATTCCAAAAATATCTGCATGGAAATAGCTGGACTGAAAAATAATCCATCTTTGAGATGACAAAAGAATCGTTAAGGATTTGCAGGTTTGTGGCTCGTCACGATGCATTTTTAGGGCCCTTTATCTATCACAGAATTATGAAAAAAAAAAGCATTTGTCATTTGCATTTTGGGCCCCTATGGTCATGGGGCATTTTGCGACAGTGGCGGCATTTGCGACGTGTTAAATTGCCTCTGGTACACCAATCGGTGAATAAACACTTGAGTGCGTTTTCATTTTTAAAAATTCTTAGTGTTTTTAAAAATTGTAGCATTTGCCACATTACAGTAAAAACATTTGGACACATATGTCCCACTGGTCCATTTTTCCTCCAGTCCTTGGTCCTCAACTTGTTTATGACTGCACATTACTAATAATTTTATTGTAATTGTTTGTTTATTTAAAGAACTCATCCCCCCCTCCCTCCCAACTGAGGAAAGTATTTTCATGAAATGCTTAAAAGAATTTCTTACAAAAACAACATTATCATGCGCAAAAAATGACCTGATTGCCAGAGCAGAACGAAATAAAAAGTGACAAAAATGTTTTTTTTTTTTTTTCCTCTTAAAAATTAGAATATTGGACGCCAGACAGAAGAGAGAGATGTAGGTATTTATTTATTTGAAATTCTGTGAATAGTTGGAGTTCGAGAGGTGTTATCCATTTTATACTGGCCAAAATATATTTTTGCCTCGGCTACATCAAAAAACTTCTAAGAAGTTGAGCGTGAGTGCATTTAAGTTGCCAGGATGGCCGTCTCTTCCTCGCTGCACCCAGCGAGTTGGTGTACACAGCCTTCGTGGTGTACTTTAGAGACTTCACTCCTTCTTGCCGCACTGATTAATGAGCAGTGCACTGGTTAATGAGTGGTACACTGATTAATGAGCAGTACATTAATTTTCAGCTCAATGTGCCTCTAACTTTCGTTCGAACCATTCCAATATCAACATTTTCTTTCTATCTATCAAGTCACTGACGCCTTCAACAGCGGAGAGAGAAATTATTTGCAGCTTGAGCAAAACGACGTTTTTAGTTGATAATCTCCTCAAATTAAAGTCATCTAAAGGTTCAGATTTGACAAACGTGACCCCGGCAAAATTAAGAACCAATCGACACTTGGTTCGATGGTCAATTCTCTCGAGAAGTTCGAGTGACATAAGTACAAAAATGGATACGGTCGGATTTTAATATACTAGATTATTCCAAAAAGCATTTAATGAGAACCTTTAACATTATTCCAATTCTTTCAAAAATAACCATACAGATGATGTACCATATTCTGTACATTAAGCATTTGTTGATTGAGTGGTCTTAATCACAACACAACACAACACAACACAACAGTCAATTCTGCTTCGTGTTAATTTGCTAGGATAAAATCAAACTGATAGGAACAATAGCAGAAAGTTAGTTATTGACCCTCTGCTCACGTCATAGGTTCAAAAATAATTTAATCAACACATCTTCGTGTTAACAATCGTTAACCCACTGGTGGTCATTTATTACAGCACTCCCAACCCCCCCCCCCCAAATGCCCGTGATTTGTTGATTACTGTATGACATAATTTCGAACAGATAAATCATCGTTATTAGTCCCATTTCCATAGCAACAGAGAAGCGGACTTTATTGCTGTCGCAATACTTGTGGATTCCCCTTCAGTGCATACTCGATAATTTTGAAGTGTTCAAAAAGGGAATTTTAAAGATCATTTTAGTGGAAGGAACTGCTTTTGGATGTGGAGAGTAAGGACGAAAACGCTCCCCAAAAACTTTTGACTGGAATTTAGATGGGCGAATAATTACATCGCTTTTTTGGATTCGGGGAATTTGAACATTCCATCTTAATATATAAAAATCACGTGTCCCTGTGCTTGTGGCCAATGGACTCCTCAGCTACTGAACCGATTTTAACCAAATTTTGCACGCTGTTTCAGTTTGGTCCAACTTTAATGATAGGATAGTTTTTTTCTCAATTTAGGACCGCAATATATTTTTTATTGCAAATTATCTATTTAGCTACCAGCTTTTCTGTATTCTTGGCTAAGCCTTTTTACTAAGCCTTTTCTGACACCTCCATGGCCGAGCGACATAAAGCAAACGTTCTGGCAGCTTCCGGAGCGCAGTAAACAGGTTGTAAGTTAGCGGTGCTTTGAGTGTTATTTGACTTTTTTGTGACGTAAATTACAAGCATACGCGTTACTTCCCTTGAAATTTATATGTGATAAGCTGTCAGAAACGATTGTCACTTAAGAGTTTTTACGCCTCTGAGGCTGAGAGGTGGAAAGCGCTTGGTGGGATAGCTCCTGGACTGCATTTAAGTCGCTGTTCTTCTTACTACTATTATATATACAAAAGTTTGTTTGGATGGGTTTATGGATGAAGCAGTCAGTTGATAAGCAGTCCGAAAAAATTAGCTTTTTAACTAAGCCTTTTTTGAGCATCTGTCGCCGGGCGACATAAAGCACATGTTCTAACAGCTTCTGGAGCGCAGTAAAATAGGTTGTAAATACAGAAACAATAATGGACAATTAATGTAGGTACTTAATTTTTTTTTTTTTTTTTTTGTACTTTCTAATAAAAAAACTTAATAAATTCAAAATTTGCTTATTTATTGCCTTTAAGGCGGAACAGAGTTCGCCGGGTCAGCTAGTGATATTATATGTATTTTGTAAGCCAGCTAGTATTGTTGGAGTGATCACCTTAGCTGCATTGTATGTTTGTCCCTTATACAAGCTCCATACAGTTTTTAGGCAATTTTATATCACCGACGCCGATAAAAGCATCACCTTCCTTTATACTTGGAAGTATAATTTTCTATATTATCAGTACTTTTATGCACATAGGAAAATGTCTAAAAAGCTACTCATTACAGAGGTATATTCCAATGAGTGCATGAGCACCCTCTCTTATGCTATTGGGTTATTTAAAAACGTCGATTGTTTAGTCGAACCTGCTTGAAACGAGCTCAAAGGGACTTTTAAAATTCACTCATCTTAACCGAAGTTCGTTTTATCCAGGAAACAGTAAATAGGTTTATGTGTAGATGGCAAAAGCTGTCCGTCTTAGCAGTAAAGGGCTACTCACATTACAGCCGTTCCGTCCGAACGAAGTGGTTTTTCAGCCGTAACGGACGGAAATGAAAAATTTCGAGCATTCTCACTAGCTCCGTATTATAGAGTAGGCAACCGCATTCACAGCACAACAACACATTCATACAAGGACCGCTTTCATTTCATTTCACACTCCACGGTCCCCCGTACCTACCACAGCTTCGTGGTTTAACCGGAATAGGGCCCTGAAGAGCGCTCTGATCTTAATTTTGAACCAGAACCTAGGGTCGAGCAAACTCTAGGCCCAGCAACCCCAGAGGTATCGTTTCACTTGGAGGACTTTAACGCCCCCCAGCCACCATTAATCAAGACGGTGGATCTTTGATCGGCTGGGATCGAACCCGGACACGAGTCCGATGCCTTACCGATCGGGCCACCACGGCCCCATACAAGGACCCAGGTAGCACAAATAACGTTTAAACGTTTTATGAACGTTTTTAAGCGGTTGTCACAACGTTAATAACCATTTTACAACGTTTATAAAGCGAAGTGTGCAACATGGGGAAAGGACAAGGACAGGACAGAGAAAGTACATTAATTCCCGAGCCGGGATTTGAACCGGGAATTTTCTCATCTGCAGTCAGACGAAGGGTTGGAGGATGAAGGGTCCATGTTACATTTAAAAAAATAAATACTCTGAACAATGGTAAGCAATAGATACAGGTAAGCAAACGAAACTTGGTACATCAAAATGTAGATGTCATTAGACCAATTTCTTACGCGCACCAACGACAAAACCAGAAAACAAAAAAGCTGCAACAGCTGAAACAAAACAACTTTAAACTTTAATTACTCACGATTTCTGCTTTGTCACATAACCTCTTCATCTGCCAAACCCTTCACTTATCTGACCAGTGCACAAGGTGATCGGCGTTCAACTGTGTAATTAACCCTTTAAGCAGTTTGCCCGTACAGTGTACGTGCTACCAGAAATTGGCCTCATCTGGTTTGCCCGTACGGCGTACGGGCATCGATATTTTCAGATTTCCTTTTCTGGTTTTCCCGAACTGTTCGGAAAATTGTAAACCTCAAAATTCACAGTAAGTGTGAGAGAAATTTTTGCATAATTTGTAAACTATTCTTTACTGCATGCAGAATGTACTTGGAAAAAGTAAATATTTCGGGGTTTTATGACCGAAATTGTAAAATAAAAAATGTCATAAAAGCATTGAAAACGAAAAATAAATTAAAAAATTCTTTATATTCTTATTCTGTTAAGTATGGTACTTATCTATATGCAATAAAAAAAATGTGCCTTTTTTTGGAAGCATTTCTGGTAAAATAATTGACCGCTTAAAGGGTTAATGTAAAAGAAAGTTGTGCGGAGTTCGCATCAGCTTTTTTTTTCAGATGGGTTTAGAGTTAGAACGAGTTTTATGAGAGAATATCGTATGTTCATGCACAAAGCCTATATTAAATGAAATACTGGAATACTCATTACAAAAAAAAAAAAAAAAAAAAAAACAATTTGGAGTACATCAAGCAATACATCCCATTTCAAAGCAATTTCTATACTTATCTGTTATTAGTTTTATGGCCTTTTTCATTTTTATCTGTTAAATAAATGACAAGGTTCAATTCTCGGGGCTCAACTCCCATTGCATTACTTGGCTTAACTGCAGTTACTTCACCGCCTTGAAAATCAATTTCCTCTTATGCATCACATATTACTCTCAAATAAAACTCTATTTTTAGGTAATGAAAAATCAATTGATTAATAAAAAGAAAGTTTTCCGAGCTACAGGAAAATGAACTCTAGACGTTAAAACTTCTCTTGGGATGATCTTGGAGTTTCAACTTTATTGGCTTCCTGGGATAATAAATAGAACGCTTGTAGAAAAGGCGGTGTTTCTTTTCTTTTGGTAAAACTGTACTACATGGCTTTTTTTTTCTTTAAATTACTCTGTAGAAAATTTGTTCTTTGATTTAGTTTAATTTTACGACAAGCTTTCTGAGAAAAATTTTTTAATTGGCTGCTGTTAGCTGGTACTAATGATATATATTAAATTAGTGAAATTCTAACGTTAAGAAGAAATACTTTTATAGCATGAAATTTAGCTAATTCATTTGTTAAGGTTTCATATTTGTTTAAATGTTTCTTATTTTTTATTTTGCTAAGTTTGATTTTTTTTTTCTTAACTTTCTTTTCTTTCTTTTTAAATTGACAGGTTAAAGCAAATACCAGAAGAACTGCTTCACGTCGGGAAAAAGCGAAACGTTTCTAACCTCTGTTCTTACTATGAATTTGTATGCAAGCTTGCTGAATGACATACAGGTGACTTTTTTTTTTTATATATAAGACAGAACTTTTGACAACTCCAAATTTTGACAGATAATCCATAGATCTGGCGTTCTTTCTAAATGAGGGTAAATTTAGTTTGGGTGACATACAGTGAACTGTCACTTATGTGCCGGCCCAAGGGACCAACAGAAAAAGGCTCATTAGTGAGAGAGCCGTATAAGTGAACAAGCCTATTTAAAGGACTAAAAGGTTCTAATGAGAGAATGAATAAGAATGTTTCTATAGACAAGGGATATATTACTACGGTTTGGCAATGACTGAAACGTAACTATAATGATAAAGAGAAAAAGAAAAAATGTTGCATACCCAATTACAAACTGCTCCTTTTAAAACGATCCACAATAGGTAATTGTTCCTCTCCGAATTCTAGTTCATGAGGAAAAAATGCCTTCCGTGAGCAATAGGCGAAAGATTAAAGGGGAAAGTGAAGAAAAATGCTTATTTTTTAAATAAAATATTTTTTTTGTTTACATTTTACGGAAAATTCGGCGCATAAGTGAAATATTTATCTTTAGAGCGACGCATAAACGAATGATATTATCATTATTTTGCTATGAAATGTGCTGGGACCATTTAAAATCGTCGTATAAGTGAAAAAGGCGCATAAATGAGGCGGTGTATAAGTGAGAGTTCACTGTAATTTGAATTTGAGCTGTCCAAATTCAAATTTATTCTTACTTTTTATTTGCTATTATTTTTGTAGGTGTTCCAAACAAGTTTTTTACTTCCTTTTACGTAGTAAAGGAAGTATTGTGATCGCGAAAAAAAAATCACTCAAATTTGAGTCTAAATTTTGATTTTGCTCACCCCCGAATGAATGTTCAGTAGTTTTTTCGACCTGCCAGCACGTGCATATGTACCTACCAACATATAAGCAGCCGAAAAACTCTTTTCAACCACCCCCGAGTTAATTACGACGAGTTTTCTCGTGACGTCTGTATGTACGTATGTGCGGATGTATGTGCGTATGTGGCTCGCATAACTCAAAAACTATATGCCGTAGAAGCTTCTAGCTTGGTATGTAGGCTCTGAGGATGGTCTAGTTGTGCACCTCCTCTTATGGTTGCATTTGAATGTTCCCAAGGGGGTGTTTTACCCCTTTTTTGGGGTAAATCAGTGTTAATTTCAATGCAGACTCAAATGATATGAATTGGCGCTACCACTTGGCGATATGTCGCCAAGCTTTTGGTCGCCAAGTGTTTGACGCCAAGTTGGCTACATATCGCCAAGTTGGCGACAAATTTGGCGAAAAAATTATTTTTTGAATTTGGGTTTAACTTGGCGCTATTGGCGATATTTTGCGAAAAATTCACTGAATGATATTAAAATCAGCAATATTTAGTAAATTAACTATTGTAAAATATTTTTTGCATTGTTTCGTGGCAGATTCGGGGAGTAAATATTTGAATTGTTACCTTGCTCACTCCAAGCACTTTTTTAACACTTAAGGCTACTACTAAGAAATTTACACGTAAAAGGAAGTAGTGTGGGGTCCATACCAGATTTTTTTTTTCGGGTTGGAGTGGAATTTTGATATTTTTTTCAATTATAGTTATAATTTTTTTTTCTGCGGGAGGAGAGCGAAGTTTTCATTTTGTTCTAGTCGTTAAGTGTATTTGGATCTAATTCTTAGTAACACGTAGTATAAGTATTCAACAACCAAATAAGATTGCGGCGCTATCTTCGCTGGTTAGTAAGCAGCAGCGAGCAGGGGCGGAGCTCTCTTAGTAATCAAAGTATCACTTAATCTCACCTCGCGCTTTGCTGTATACAGAAAGTAAATCTCATTCAGTTAACGCATTGAAATTCTTCAACAGCCATCTAAATTCTTTCATAATGAGACTGCATACGAGATATTAATCCTTTGCAATTTTCGGAAAGAGCTTAAAATAGACCTATAGTAATTTTAATGCTTGTAACGGTTAAAGATTATGTCACTTGTAAATTATCGTTTTACTTATCCACTTCTAGAAATGATTCAAAATTTTAACTAGATAGATAAATAACTGTGAAGTACCTAGAAGCAAAGGGGTGTAAGTCCTGATATAAAAAATTTTGAGGTAACGAGAACAATGGTTCAAAGACTCGCATTTGTTCCAGGACAAGAGATGGTACTTGATGAAGATAAGCCTTGAAAATAATACAAGATCATCCTTTCCACCTCGAGGCGACAGATATTTAAGTTTGACAACAATTGAAAAAGAAGAATAAGATCTGAAAATTTTAATATGAAGTAGATTGCAAAACTGTTTGGCCACTTCTTGTAAGAATTTATCCTATCAAATTGTAAATAGTGTTAATAAACCTTTTTTAATATACGCTTTTCTACTAAGATGTCACCAATTCAATATTTTTAAGATACCAAGCAGACAACCGCCCAAAATTTATAAGAAAATGTCTTATTCAGAAGTAACAGTACTAGTCTAGCTTTGGCAGGTACTGCTTACGTAGCATGATTTTGAAAAACGCCCCAGTGAAAACCTATCTAGGGCTTGAATTTCGAATTCATTTCACTTAAAGTTCAATAAAGTGCGCTTACATCCCTTTGCTTCTCACTGCCTCTCTGTGACAAATCCTTTCGCATACTAGAAAATTGGAAATAATTTCAATCCACATCATTGAGCGCCGATGGAGTTACTTTGTAATTTCGTAACTAATTTTGACGCATAATTAAGCTGTCTAGAAATCATGCAGATTAATATACCGAATATAGTTCAACCAAAGGTACATTGTAGCTACTGGAAATCTCCTTTCATGTACATTACAAAAAATGAATGTTGATTTTACAGTATAATACAGCTAATTTTATGGTAATTTTACAGTAATAAACTGTAAAAATTGTTAAATTTTTGTAGTAAACTGTACAAATTGTTATTTTACAGTAATAAACTGTAAAATCGCTAGTTTTATAGTTTATTACTGTGAATTTTACAGTTTTAAATGGGAACCTCTTCTGTCAGTATTACACTGCTGTTTTTACAGTAATAACCTATAAAATTGCTAGTTTTCCAGTTGTAAGCTGTAAAAGTGCTCATGCTACAGTAGTAAACTGTAAAATTGCTAGTTTGTAGTACTAAACTGTAAAATTGCTAGTTTTAGTTTATTACTTCTTCTTTTACAGTTTTAAACTAGAGTCTCTGTTGACAGTATTACACAATTGTTTTTATAGTAGGGTCATTCCATAGTGACTAACGTAACATTCAGAGCTGATTTTGTATCTGTTTTTAATTGTTACTTAAAGGATAAAAAAATATTTTTTAGTTATGCTGGTGTAAAATGTACATAGTATCTACGTATCATTTCTGCTAAGAATTTAAAACAAAATGACTGACAGTAGATATTTTTTCAACCAAAATAGCAGCGTGACTAACGTAACATTTTTGCAACCCTGAAAATGAATGCTCATGTTGTGAGGCAAACATTTCTCGAACTTAAGCAAGCGTTAAAAATTGAATGATATATTTGAAAAATGAGTGAAGTTGGCTTTTAAAAACATAAAACACATTTGTTAAATCTTAATTTTTTTTTAGTCTTAAGTGTCACTTTCACTCAAGATGGAGTGTGACTAACGTAACCAACGAATAACAAGCAGTAAACACACCACAAACTATTTACACTGAAGTGACAAAAGTCATGGGATAGCAATATGCAAATTTTCAGATGGCAGTAGCATCGCATAGAACAGGTATAAATGCGCAGTGCTTTTACAGAGCTTTCATTTCTGTTCAAGTTATTCATGTGAAGAGGTTTTAACGTGATGATGACCGCACGACGTGAATTAACAGACTTTGAACGCGGAATGTTAGTTGGAGCTAGACGCATGGGTCATGCCATTTCGGAAATCGTTAGAGAATTCAACATTCCCAGATCCACTGTGTCAAGAGTGTGCCGAGAGTATGAAATTTCAGGCATAACATCCCACCATGGACAGCGCAGTGGTCGACCGCCTGCACTTAAAGATCGAGACCGGCGACGTCTGCAAAGAGCCGTAAATTCTAACAGACAAGCAACACTGCGTCAAATCACCGTAGAAATCAATGTGGGACGTACAATGGACGTGTCTGCTAGAACTGTGCGGAGAAATTTGGATTTCTTGGGCTATTCCAGCAGAAGACCGACTCGAGTGCCTTTACTGACAGAACGACATCGCTTGCAGCGACTCTCGTGGGCACGTGAGCATATCGGTTGGTTCCTAGATGAATGGAAAACCGTGGCCTGGTCCGATGAGTCACGATTTCAGCTGGTAAGAGCCGATGGTAGGGTTCGAGTGTGGCGCAGACCCCACGAAGCCATGGACCCAAACTGTCAGCAAGGCACTGTTCAAGCTGGTGGTGGCTCCGTAATGGTGTGGGCTGTTTTTTCATGGCATGGACTTGGTCCTCTAGTGCGACTGGACCGAACATTGACTGGAAATGCTTATGTGCAGCTACTTGGAGATCACTTGCAGCCATTCATGGACTTCATGTACCCAAACAACGATGGGATTTTTATGGATGACAATGCGCCATGTCACCGGGCCACAACTGTTCGCAATTGGTTTGAAGAAAATTCTGGACAATTCCAACGAATGATTTGGCCACCTAGATCGCCCGACATGAATCCCATTGAGCATTTATGGGACACCATCGAGAGGTCTGTTCGTGCCCAAAATCCTGCCCCATCAACGCTTTCACAATTATGGACGTCTATCGAGACAGCATGGCTCAATATTCCTGCAGAAGACTTCCAACGACTTGTTGAGTCCATGCCACGTCGAGTTGTTGCACTTCGCCGGGCAAAAGGAGGGCCGACACGATATTAAGAGGTATCCCATGACTTTTGTCACTTCAGTGTATTATGGCTAATCTCAGTGATAATTACAATACTTTTTAAATTTTTTAAAACTTCTTATGTTGTATGATTCTTATTTATTTACTAGCTTAATACCCGGCGTTGCCCGGGTGCTTATTAATACAACATAGCATTCAGGGAAAAAAAGTTTGAAAGAGTTCTATTCATATGGGTATAAAATAATTTGCATCAATCTGTCTCTTAGGTACAAACTTTGAAAAAAACTAAAATATTACAGAAAGTTAAACGTTTACAGAAAAATAGTCTTATCAAAAGGTGAAAATTAAAGATAAATGTTGTCTGTGCTTTGCCGCCTCCACTGGCATGAAATATATGCACATGGAAGTGAAAAAATTGCATCAATTTCACCCGTCAAATTTAAAATATTAACTTTTCTCTATTAATTGTTCCCACCTACAAAGTAAAAATTATTATAACTCAGAAATAAATCTATTTCTCGTTCTGACGGCTTATCTCCATTACAGACGCAACTATCGTCGCATTGCAAATTTGAAATTCAAATCCGTGGTTCTTTTTATAAAGTCCACATGAATTATGATTGTTTTTTACTTATTTCAATGCTAAAAGGAAATAGGTGAGCCTTAAATTGAAAATTCATTACTTTAATCGTAATCATTGTTGGAAAATACTCATATTTAAAAATCTTAAATTTCATCAATTTGAATGCTAAAAGGCCTATCTCGATTTCAATATAAATAGGCTAGATTCCTATAAAAGGGTCATTTTTTGACAAAAAATTTAAATTTGAGCCTTTTAGATTTTTTAAAATTTCAAGACCCCGCCTATGAGAATTCTAGGACATCAAGGAACCTCTGTGTCCAGTTTGATGAAAACTGACGCAAACTGTGGATTTGTATAGAGAACAAGTATATATACATACACTCATTTTTATAGATATAGATTTATTTTTTGCTACTTTTTTTACTTCGGTATTTTTTTTTCTTCGGCTGAGGTTGACATTCCTATGGAATGACCCAGTATAATACAGCTGATTTTATGGTGATAAACTGTAAAATTGCTGCTTTACAGTAATAAACTGTAAAATTGCGAGTTTTACAGTTTATTACTGTGCTTTTACAGTTTTAAACTGAAACCTCTGCTTTTAGTATTCTACTGTAAAAGCAACAACTTATTTCTTGCAGAGTATTATTTCTCTAGCCTTTTTTCTTTTACTACTCCGCAATTCCGTAAAAGTGCTTCCAATTTTTTCAAAGTGATTACGTACATCAACTGAAATAATTTTGGTATTATGGACCAAAAGATAGTTTTTATACATAAATACATGTTGTGATTTTTTTTAAGGAAAGTATACTTAAATGTGCATTCACTGGTCGGTTTACCCTACACTATAAAAACAACAGTATAATACTGGCAGCAGAGTTTTCAGTTTAAAACTCTGCACAGAAAAAAACGGTAAAATTAGCAATTTTGCTGGGTTTTTTTTTGCAAAGCAGCAATTTCATAGTTTAGTAGCACAATTTTACAGCTTATTACTGCAAAATTAGCGTATTATACTGTAAGAACAACAGAGTAAAACTTGCAGCAGTGGTTCCAGTTTAAAACTGTAAAATAGCAATGTTATATTTTAAAACGGTAAAGCAGCATTTTAACAATTTTTTTAGTGCAAAATGAGCAATTTTACTGTTTATTACTGCAAAATTAGGAATTTTTACAGTTGGTTACTAAAAAAATAGCTATATTATACTGTAAAAACAACATCTATTTTTACACTGGAGTTCTTTCAAATTTTATTCCCGGGTTTTTCCTAGGCACTTTGTATCACAGTAAACGAGGATCTATCACAATGATTTTTCCAATACCAACAACAATAGCTACTGATGATCTTCAGTAATGCTCCGTAAGCACGATATCCTCCTTTCACTGTATTATTCTTCTCTCGCCCAGAATCTTTTTCTCCTCTAATGGATCAGTTTCATTTTTCACTGCATAAAGACCTCCAGGGGGAAATTTCCATCCCATTCCCCCCTCCTTCTTTAACGATGCAAATATTCTCCAAGCATCCCTCTAAAATTCTGAGGAATCACGCCCTCCCCTCCTTCGCATTAAAGGCGTTGCTTTCCAGTCTTCTTTGCAGGAAAGAATGACAATTTCCAAAGTAGGTCACTGATCTCTCCCGGTGTACTTAATCACCATTAAGGGGAGTCTTCTTTTCGATAAGGAAGGCGCCTAGATTGGAAGAAATGATAGAGCTGTGTAGATAGTAAAACACCACTTGCGAGAAGTTTCTTTTCCCTTTAGAGATATTAGAAATTATGACTGATCAGGGGGTTTCCCATTTAACGAATCCATGAAAAAGTGTTGTAAAAAATGCTCTTTTTAAATTTCTTTGTCAGGTTTTTTTTCATATTAACTCTTTATATATTTTTCATTTTATTAGAAGATACTGTATTTGCAGCAGCCAGATGTATATCTTGGCTTTTTTTATATACAAGGAGTAAAAGTACTTGACATTTTTTAAGTAGATCACTGATCTCTCCCGGTGCACTTAATCACCATTAAGGGGAGTCTTCTTTTCGAGAAGGAATTAGCTGAAATCGGAAGGAATGATATAGGTATATCGATAGTAAAACACCAGTCACACGAGAAATTTTTTTTCCCTTTTGAGATATTAGAAATCGTGACTGATCAGTCGTTTTCACTTTTGATGGTTCCAGGAAAATTATGAGCAAAAATGTTCTTTTTATTTACTTATTTTTATTTATTTTTTTTGCGAGATTTTTTTCAACAAAATTTTAAATAGTTTTTATTTTGTTACGAGATACTGCATTTGTAGCAGCTAGATATACATCCAAGTATGTGCTGCTATAAGTAAAAGTACTCCTTGACATTTTTAAAATAGTGAGATTCATTTTAGAGGAATGAAATATCGCACCCTTGCTACAAAAGTGCCACAACTCAGAAATTGTAATTTTTGAGCTATGACTGTCATTAGACGTAGTTTACACGTCTCTAGCAATCTTCAAAAGAGCCAGAAGTTGCATTGAAAAATCAGCCGACAAAGGGCAGTTATGTCGTTTTGTTGTTATCAAGATGTATAGAACCCCTTCCACTAAAATGCCATACCTTGAGTTGTCGTCCAGCCGTCGTAGAGTAACATGCGCAACTAACGATCATAGTTTGAGATGTATCGGTCTTCATATTGACAAATTCAAAAATACTAAAATGTGCCTAGTCAGCCCGGGAACAGTTTTTTGCAATTCCTGGAAAACGTAGTTTTTTGCGTTGTGGCACTTTTGTAGCAAGGGTGCGATATACGAAGAGAAATTTCTTACCCTTTAGAGATATTCAAAATGATGACTTTTTAGTCATTTTCGCCTTTGATGATTACAGATTATTAACAATATTTATTAATATTTTTAGCACTTGTTCCAATATATACATAGTATAAATAGCCCTTGATATTTTTAGAGTTGACAAAGTCATTTTGGAGGAGTATGACACATATATTCCATCAATTTATAGGAAAGCTACAACACAAACTCTCACAAAATTTCACAAGTATTGTTATTTACGCCATCATTTAATATGTTAATGCTTAAAAATATTTTATTCCCAAACGCAAAGCTTATGGCCATTAAATAGTTTTAAAAACCTGATACATTTATTTACTGAATTTTGTTTTCTGTCTTACTCTTTTCTTTTCTTTTTCAATTTTTTACAAAAAAAAAAAAAAAAAAAATAGATTGAATTTTTTTTAAACTTCAACTCCTTTTTGCGTATACATTTTCTTCCACCAAACCGCACCTTATTTTTCTTTTTCAAAAGAGTTCAGCGCATCCTCCCTCTTAAGGACTGTAGAAAGCGTTTTACTGCCACAAGACAAGCGTCGCGGTAAAACAAACTACCCTCATAATTAACGTTACTTCTCGAAATTTTTAAAACCCTCTACATTTGTTCTGGTTTGTTTTAAATGTTACTAACTACTATTATTGATATCAGTAAAATTATTACTATTGAGGAATCATAAATTGCTTATCGTTCTCATTTTCCCGTTCTCGGATTCCGGTTCTTTTTTTTTCAAATTATAGAAAACAAAGTTTATGTAATGGGTAGTGGTTGAAGAAATCACAGCAGGAATGAAAATATAAGTTAATTTTAAACACTCAATGCTACAGACGATAAATATGTGTTGACGAAGTCTTTGAAATACAAATACAAATACAAAAGATGACGACCAGCAATAGGCTCTAGGCCCAACTAGGCTGGTCCTAGTCGAATATTACAATCCCCAATAAATATCCAAGGCCCTCTTAAAGCTATCAACTCCCTTACTCATAGCAACATCCTCCGGTAAGCTGTTCCAGGTACTCACAACCCTTCTGAAATAGTAATTTTTCCTCACCTCTAGGTTTGCCTGAGACTTAAATAGCTTAAAACAGTGTCCCCTTGTCCTACTTTCCAAACAAAAATTTAGCCCATCAACATCATTCATTTTGATAAATTTAAACAACTGGATCATGTCTCCTATGACTCCCCTTTGCTCAAGACTGTACATCTTAAGCATTCTAAGCCTGGAACCATAATCTAAATCTGTAAGCCAATTTACTATCCTTGAAGGCCGCCTTTGAACCCTGTCCAGTAAATTGATATCTTTCTTAAGATGTGGAGACCAAAACTGAATAGCATATAAAGTAGTGAAATAGAATATAAAGTAATGTTTACTATTATGGTATTTATCACGAATAAAAAATATAAAAAGGTAAACAGAAATTTGTGTACCACCTTTAGAAACTGACTACTATGCTTGATTGAGAAAACTTTTAATTTTATAAGAAACGATTTTTTTCGTACTTTCGTATTTTCTTCCTTTCTTTTTTATAGTTTAATTTTATGCATTTTTATATTTTAACATTGGAAGCATGACTTATTTTTTTTTTGTTTCTCTTTCTAACTGCCTTCTGCATATCTTGCTATCCCTTCCGCCAAACCGAGCTTTGTATACCTTCACGAAAAGAATCGCTGTAGATAAC
>JAXGGA010005073.1:0-81551 GCA_038373865.1 Uloborus plumipes
AGCAGATAACAACAACTTTTTAAATTCAAGCAGCTGTAAAACTGAAGAGTTGCTGCGAGGTTCCAATTAACTCCTTTTCCAAAAGTAAAAAGGAACTTATGCAAGAAGAGACAGCTTTGTCCAGTTTTCATCCTTAATTTTTATAAGTTAGTTTCTCTGCTCTTAGAAAAGTCTTCGACGTAACCCCGAAATATGATATTTTTACCGGTACATTAAAAACGTTACTTTTATGTTTTATTTGGAAGCATCTGTTTGAACTACCATTATAAGTAACAAGAAACATATGAAGTCCATGAGAACATTTTCACGTAAGGCGTGTTCCTCCCATCCCCATTGTTTTAAGCTTTTAAATTGTCACTCAAAAGCTAAAGCAAAGTTTTATCCTATTTTGAAATTTGTTCTAAAATAAGTTCCCTAATTACACTAAGCAACAAAAAAAAACTTTTTTTAGGTTTTAAATAGTCAATTCTTACTAATTTTGGGTCGAGAAAAATGAATATTTATATGATTTTTTTTATTGGCTCTTGTTTTCAAGATACACTAAAGCCCACTGGAGGAAGATTCACAATAAACACCCATTAATTGTGAAGTACATTTAAAAAGAGAAAAAAAAAATCCTTCGCAACAAATGTAATTAAATAGGTCTTGTTTCATTAAACAATGTTTATTTTTAAGAAATCAGCTTTGGTTTTTATCCTATTGCTATAAAAACTTCATTTTCGACTGTTTTTTGTACATCAGAGAAGGATTATCATTTAAACTCGGCTCTATATTACCCCAATATTTGCGTTCCATTGCAGAGGTAGCTTACACTGTTAAAACTATTGGTTGCGATTGGCACCTTTCCGTGGTGAAACGCTTGTAGCACCAGCGGCGGCACCCTGTAGGGAGTCGAGAATCCACCCGCAGCTTGGGGGAAAAACTGGCACCCTCAACCTACGGAGCACCACTGGTGAAAGATGGAACCGTATAGGAGATAATAATAGCACCCTCACTGTTTACTATTGCAGATCCCCCTGTAACGTGTGCGTTTTAGTTTCTCAGTTGTGTTTACTTTTCTTTTGTTTTTTTAATTCAAGAAGTCTTGGTACATTTTTCACCTTGAATTCCGATTTCAAAATGGTTGAAACTTGTAATTTAAGGCCTTTGCTCACAGTTCAGACTTTCCAACATATTTTAAAGGAGTCCATGACTTATATTCATCTGTCCGTGCTCTAACTCTCGTATATCCACTTAGATCACTCAGTAGTTTTAAAATGCTATTGACATTAAATGTCAATAGCATTTTAGTAAATTTTACTACAGCGTTATCTGTACTAAAAATGAAGAAAGTAGGTATTTTATGGATCCCTTTCAAGAACAATTAAAAATATTCAGTTGTATTACGATCAAAGAACAATTTAATTGTTTCATTAACTCCTGAAGTTTTAATAAAGAGTAACATATTATTACCTATGTTTAGTTTGACATTTGACAAGGAAACAAGGAATTCATTTTTCATACAGCATTTTAAGACTTTGTTTCATTATGAATAGCGAATCATATTATGTTTTCTTACTTGACCTTGATTTCCTTCCCCTGCTCGATATAAAAACTAGTATCGTTAGTAAGTCTACGAACAAAACCAAAAGTGGAAAAAAAAATCAAATCTGTTTTTGTCAAAAATAGCAAACTTTGCAGTTAAACTTAGAAAAGCCCTTTTAATAGTTGATATGATTTTCTTTGACGGGTAGCAACAACATAGAAAAAGTAATGAGTCTATCAGACATATGGTCTCTATTATTTGAAATTAAAAACATTAAGAAGTAGGGGAGACTGGGGACGGTTGTGACGCGGGGCGGTTGTGACAGTCGTCATATTAGCTAAACCATAATTAATACCTGGTTGAAGCAAAGAGAGAGAGTATCAGCATGTTTGTCTGAATGTGTGTCAAAGCATCGCGGTAGCCATCGAGCGACATTAACGCTAGCAGAGGGGTTGGTTACTTTTTAACAGTTAAAAGTAAGTTTTTTTGTTCGATGCCTTTTAGTAATTCCTGTTGAATGGGTACAGATAGAGAAATGAAAGTTTTCTCCCCGTTAGTAGTGAATCTTAATAGTGAAATAGCAGTGATTACTTTTTATGTAGGTTATTTTGTATTGCCATGGCGATTGCTGTTTTCAAAAGTAGTGGGTTGGGGTCGGTTGTGACAAATTGCGTGGGGACGGTTGTGACACGAGTAAAACATATTTTTATCATATTTGATGCCCATAATACGCTTGGAGAAGACAGAAATAGGGCAGTGTGACCTAATGAAATATAAAGAAGCTTATAAAGAAGTGAAACTTTTTTTTCTTTCGGACAGCTTTGGAAATACAACGTTAATCGTAAGTCTTTGCTACGAAACATTCATTCGTAAACGCGATGGAGCCGGCCGGCGCTGTCACAATGAAAACAACGGGTGCATAGGTTATATTGCTCATAATAAAGTGCTTTTGAGCTTACATATACTCTGAAAGCAGATATGAGAGTAAAATGGCTACTGAGAAATGGTTCCGTTCATTTATGAATAGAAATGTTTCACGTCTTTTCGTGTAGCGTGTAGCTCATGCAACTAGCCTTTCAAGAGTAACAAGCTTCAATAAAACAAATAAATGTGGAATCTCTCTTTGATACTTGAGAATTGTTATGAACAGACACGGTTATGACCCACAGGATGTGCATAATGTTGCCAAAACAGACGTTACGAAATTCTAAATACCTGATATTTTTGTAAAACTTGGTGAACGAGACACATTGTTAAATGTTAAACTTTCCCAGATGAAGGTTATGTTGAATTACGTTTAATATTACTTGAAATTAAAAGTGATCTAGACTGTTTTGCTGTATTTTTGAACTTGTCACAACCGACCCCAAGCACTGTCACAACCGTCCCTGGGGTGGTGTCGGTTGTGACATTTTTTCCTTTTTTGTTTAATTTGGTCCTGTGAGTTAACTATTGTACTTAGGGAGAAAATTTTAGTGTTTATAAGCAGGCAAATAAAAACTTTAACATAAAAACAATTTTAAACCAGCTCACAGGCATTGCTAAGGGATCTATGGGGAAGCAAATGAAAATTGTCACAACCGTACCCAGTCTCCCCTATTCCTTCAGAACCGTCCAGAAGAGCTCTTTAAAACTGGGGTGCTATTTGCGACGAAGATTAGTGGACGACATGCTTCGAGCATTGTGTTTAACCCTGCTGCTGTGTTCGTCCCGAACATACGTATACTGTGTTCGGGTCCAAATGGACCCAACATATATAATTTATTCCCTAACACCGCTTTTTTTATATTTTTTCAAGTTTAATTGTTATATTTGATTTTATTAGAAACTTCCGAACATAAATCACTCAATTTTTGTATTTTATTTTACATATTTAATCCGAGAAAACACATAAATAAAATTTAAATATTATAGCAATTCCAGTTTTCGTACTAAAGAAAACTAACAAAATTATGTAAGCTGTCACTTTAAGAAATTTACTAGAAATTTTTAAGCTTGAAAAGAAGTGTTAAAAATGGAAATACGAACAGTACAACATTTGTATGAGATGTACAGATTTATGTACAGAATCATATGCGCGGGGGAAGCGGCGGAGAGAGGGGGTAAAAGGGAATTCCCCTCAGATAGGCATAATTGCAGAGTTTGCAGTTCTATGAAAGTTAACCTTGAAACATTTTCACTGGTACTGATTTCAATTCATAGAAAGGAAGAAATGGTATTCAGAAAGAAAAAAAAGAAGAAAAAAAATAAATGAAAGAAAAACAGAAGATAACCATTAAAAAATATTTAAAAAACGTACAAAAACAATGAACAAATGTTTTATTTATTGTTTCATAAATTATGCATAAAATAAACAAGCATAAAATGATTTTGTTTCTCTGATACATGCTTTTTAATCATATGGGTCCAAAAGGACCCGAACACAGTATTAGTAAACTTTTTTTTGACAAGTAGGGTTATACTTCAATCAAAACAAAAAAAATATGTGTGTAATATAACATGAAAATGAACACATTCATGAAGTTACAACGTTATACCAACGTTACTCGAAAATTTATAAGCAAATGAAATCTGTTTTGGGTCGAAAAGGACCCGAACACAGTAGCAGGGTTAATGTCTGGAATGGGAGAACATGCAGAGTTTACAGTACTGAACTGTAAAATTGCTAATTTTACAGTTTATTACCGTGCATTTTACGGTTTTAAACTGGAACCTCTGCTGCCAGTATTATACTGTTGTTTTTACAGTATAATACAGCTAAATTTAATGGCAATAAACTGTAAAATTGCTAACTCTTCAGCAAGAAACTGTAAAATTGCTAGTTTTAGTTTATTACTGTGCATTTTAAAGCAGTTTTAAATTGGAGCCTCGGCTGCCAGTATTATACTGTAAAAATAACAGTTCATTTTTTGCAGTGTATTGGTCGTTTTTAGCCTTTAAATATATTTTTTTTACATTGAATGTTATTATTTTTAGTTATAATTTAAATATGCATGTTGTGTTATTGACTTTTTGAGCTATTTCATATACTATCGTTTACCAATTTTTCTACTATCCGCTGATCCACGGTGACGGTGCCACCTTATTCCGCTCATAATCGAGGGTTAACTTCAGTTACAGAAGTTATGCCGTAAAAAAATCTGAGAATGATATGATTCTTTACCGCCTATGCGTACTGGAAGAGACGCGAAAATAACCTGATTTGGAACCAATTAAGTATTAAGAAACCAGACGCACATGCACACTCATTATTTGCACCGCCAGTACCATTTGGTTCCGCCTTTCACAAATCAGAGCCCGCCTTCCTTTTCCCCATTCGACGGCCGACCCCTTTCCTGTCCCACACGCGACAAATGGAGGACTCTCGCTTTCATCATGCCCCCCCATCGGACCTCTCTTTTTTCCTCCCCCCCCCAAGTCCCATTCAAAATTTTCTTCACCATCATTTGATCTTTTTTTCACATGATCCCTACTCGAAGTAGAGGAACATACAGTTTTCCATTTCGTCATTTGCTCCAGTCGGTTTGAGGACTTCAGAATACTGTTTCGGTTTTGGAATATTCCTGCAGTCATTGAGAAATGTATATGCTTTAGTTTTGAAACTTAGAATACTGACTATCTAATAGACTCAGGTTGCGTGAAGTTAAATTCATCAGCTTCCTGCTAAAGTTAAGACGCATTAAAGCACGCCACGTGAGTAAAAAACGTCATTGACAGGACAATATTGTGAAACGTTTGTAGACTCTTAAGAAAGGTTTCTAGTTATAAAAAAATTTATTTTATGTTTAAGTATGACCTCAACATGGTTTGAAAACCTTTCATAACCCGGCAGAAGTTTTTTGCGTATGTAGTGTGAGGCTAAGACGAACTTCGACCTAATAATAAACTGATATATAATACTTATGAAAGTGAACTAGTGTGGAATATGTAGGAATTTTATGCAAAGAATCCTTATGGGATGAATGAAGAATAAAGCTAGAAAATTTTTCAAAAATTATAAAACTTCTAAGCTAATTCGGAAAGATGTCCAAATCATTTTTGATGGAAACTCTTCTAACAAAGACTGAGTCGGGTAGCGAAAGTTCCGATTTTGAGAGCAAAGCAATGTTGCATAAAAGTTTGTGGCCAGCAAATAGCAGCGTCATGTTGCCCCACTCCTTGTGTCTGGCCCCTCATCACTTTTGTAGGAGCTTTGGATTTCCAGATTACATCCAGAAAGGTATTTTCAGTTATGCATCCCATGGGCCACTGGACTGCACCGCTTGCAATCATGATTCGGAGAAAGTTCCCAAGACACAGCTTGCATCGACAAAGCAAATGCCCACTTCAAACAGCAGCAAACATGACCAGAAAAATGAAAAACTAACGAAACATTCGCCAGCGTTTCCAAAAGAAGAAAACGGTGAGTTTTATTTATTTTTCTTCTTCGCTTTGGAGTTAAAAGTTTACTTTTAGTATAGTCGAACCTCCCTATCTCGAAAACCTCCCAATGTCCAAGTTTTTAAATTTCTCTGCATTTATACTGCCGTGGTAAGCGCCAAAGTTGTATTTGCAGTCGAACTCAAACTGAGATATTACTCTTTAAAGTTTTGCGTCACCATCATGTATTTGATTCAAATGAAACTTTTTCAGAATTTTAAAAAAAAATATTTCCCGTTCTCAAATGACCATATAATTTTGTACTTAGGAAAAATACGTCACGAAGGGCCACCTGGTGGTGATAACTCAATTTTGTTAAAAAGTGCAGATACGATTTTTGTGTTTAGCACGGCAGTATACCCTTCATCTGACTGCTTTTCATCCATAGTTCAATCATTAGTTCAATGTTTTATTCGAAGCTTGTCTTGAATTAGGTAGTTTTCCTTAAAGTACCTATATCTCGAATTGTTCAGTATTACCATTTTCGAATTTGATCTAAAGCAATCTCTATGAACAGTAGCACTTAAGGACAAAAACTTCACGAATTTCACTTTTGAGTCATAGAGAACAGTCATTTTGACTGTTATATGCTGATTCTGACGATATATGCCGTTCTAATGCTTAAATTGTTTCGATCGAGGATGAAATTAAATGCTAATCAATGTTAAACCAAAAGAAAATGATTAAAAGATAACTTAAGCCACTTAATGGTCTTTGTTACTTAAAGGTCTGTATACATTTTTTATCGATATACTTACTATTGTTATTAAGATATAAGTACTGTCTAAATTTTTTTCGTACGACCTCCGCCGCATCTGCGCACGCGCAAAGTCTCTTCGGACTTTCTCGAAATGGGGGGAACAGCAACGAGGAAGTAGTAAGCGAACAGAATCTGAAGGCATCGGGTAGTGCGCATCCAAAACCTAACTCCCTTTTTTTCAGATGGAAGCGTCCGTGGCTGCCAGGCGCACAAAACGCAAACAGACAGTATTGTTATTAATATAATATTTGTAAATTAGTATAGCTACTGGTCAAAAAATTAAAATTTTGAGCAATATGAATGCGCAAGGCTCTCTTAACTTTCTGACTTCTTTTTATTTGATTATTTTTATAACTACCTTTTGTATCTCAAACTAAGACCTCTGTATCTCTAAACCTCCTTATCACGAATTTTTCTTCGATCTCTTAAAATTCGAGATAGACAGGTTCCACTACCTTTAAGTAGTTTTTAATTTCTTTAAGACATAAGTAAAACTTTTAAAACTGTTCTTTAACCTGTTAACTGGGTATGACGAAATATTTCGTCATACAGTTAACAGGTTACTGTATGACGAAAGTTTAAGCCTACAGTAATGGGCATGACGAAATTTTTCGTCATAGAAATTAATCGCAATATATTGAACGCATCACGTTCTACGTTGTTCTTATCTATTAAATCTTAGAGTGGTTATATATATATGCCATCATATTGTCGATGCGTCATGAATTTTCATGTTCTTGTAATCTGTAACTTGAGTGCTATTAATGGGAAAAACGGGCACTGCATGATCTATACTTCAAGCTGCCACAATTTGGATTCATTTTAGTCTACATAGTCTGCATTTCAGTATCTTACATGTTAGTAATAACTTTCTGATTTGAATATTCTTATTGTGAATTTCAGTGTTTTATATATTTTTATTAGTAATAAATTTATGACTTAAGTACTTTTTATTTTCTACAAAATATGGCTAAAAATATAAAATATTTTATCAAAATAAATAAAAATCATAAGTTAAAAACGATATTCTTTTATTATTTGAGGTGTGATATTACTTATCGCTGCGAAAAAAAGTCCCCATTGTGAAAAGAGTTGAGCAGTAGCTAATTCCCCGGTTAACAGGTTAAGAAAAACACACCCACAAGTGTACAAAACATATTTGAGTAAAATCACTTTGGTTTTTCTACCAGGTGTAATATTGCAATCAGAGGTTAGTGGTAAAATAATATACAAACTCACAAGCTTCGAAATAAAGGGCATGTTATATCACGATTCGTTCATAAATTCTTCTGTGCTAGAAAGAAGTGAGTGTTCTGTTTTGATAACATGTTGTTTTAATTATTTTGACAATGTTTCTAAGTAATACCGTGCATTATTATACTAATTTGGTTCAATAATATTGAATGATTTGATATAAGGGTTGAGTAGTTGTTTGACTTAAATGTTGAAAATGATATTTCACCGCCACATACTCAAAGTAAACTGGAATGCAATATTTCAGTACTTTAAATTAGATTAATTGGATTGAGATTTTTTTTTTCTAATTTTCAAATGAACTTAAAAAAAAAAACATTTTTTATTGGGGGGGGGGAGGCCACTTTACTTTTCTGTGCCCCTCCTAAGAACTATTTCCGTATCTGCTACTGGTTGTAACGTATTTTTGCCTCACTAGCGGTAGCATTAGTACGATCCTTCTCTATAATTGGTAACAGTCTGCACTGTATGATGGTTAACAGAAGCCATTATGGATGCCCAGGTTCCTAGAGTCTTTCTAGTTAGTACTGCAGTTTTTTTTAATTATTTATTTTTAACCGTACAAACAGAAAGGTTATTCTTATGACAGAACACAATTCTAAATCTTGCCAAGTGACCTATTTAGTGCATGCAGTTCTGCGTTATCCCTGGCTTGAGACGGTAATTTACTGCTAAATACTATCCAGTTGAGTTCAGTTTTCCTACTTATAACATAATACAATTTTAAGAATAACACATGAACTCATGATTCAAAAAACAGTCCAAGTATAATTTTTAACATATGTTTTGAGATATGCTCCAAATGTTACTTTTTCGAGATAACCATGCAAAAATTTCCCTCTAGACTAAAGCTTTAATATATTAATTTGAAAAATACTTCTAAAATTTTCAATTATTTATGTATTTATTATTTACAGTTATATAACTCCCGATTATCCGTGGGTCTTTCCCACTTTCGTTTTCTTTTTTTTACGATAATGATTCACTGATATGCAGAGAAATGCGTGTGCGTTAGTTGTTGTGTTTAGTTTTAAGGATAAGTTTTGCGTTCAATTTTAGCTATAATTTAAATGTATGTGAACTTTAATTAACTTTTTATAGCTATTGCATACACTAATACCGTTTTTACCTATTTTTGGATTATCCGCAGTTACCGTGCTTCTGCAGATAATCATGAGTTTACTATATTTGTAGGGAATAAGGGTAAGGAGAAACAAATTTACAATGAATATAGTTTATAAAAATTACGTATTCCCCATAACTTTGAGTTACAATCATGAAAAAATTTATAAAGTTGCTCAGATTTAGAAAAAATGAATGCCCAGGTTTAGAAAAAACGAAAAAACACGTTAGGGCCAGATGTTGTAAAAGGAAACGCAATTTTAATGCTTAACTTTTGGATCCTACTCTTTAGTTTGCATGAATTGAGATTTAGGTACAAAATTTGGGCATTGTGTCCAAAACTACACTCTGGGGATACATGAGTATACAAAATTTGAAGTTATGACAGTGTTCGTAAGAAAAGCAGTCGAAAACTTTGTACTATTAATGAAGTTAAAAATACAAGACAACGTGTTCAAAAGTACAAATAAAATATTAAAAAGAGTTTGAAAACTCTAGAAATAGCTTATTCGGGGCTATTACAAATGAAGCCCCATCATCAGTGCGTGAAGAGGATGGTTCAACTAACCGCAGTTATGCGATTCACACGAAGGAAAATACACAGAACAGAAAGAGTAGGTCCGCAGAACAGTGTTTGTTAGAGAAGGAAATTGTGTCTCTTTTCATCCACGAGACTAGAGGTAAATGGAAACACTCCATTCATTTCCCCATTATGTACATGTAAGTAAATAATCCCAATATACGTAACAAGTTTAGAAGATTAAGAAGTTCCGCACCAGCGATGGGCAAACCGTCGATCGCGATCGACTGGTAGATCCCGAGCCCATTTTGAGTCGATCACGGCAATATTCCAAACCTTGCCCTCTGTCTGAGTAGAATTAATAAGTATTTATTTCTGGGACAAAATTAGGTTCAATGTCTAAAACAAACTAATTTGAAAAAAATTTCAAATTTTTTGCAGTCACTGGATTTTTTTTATTGTCCCTATTTCATCAGTTTTAAAACAAGAAATTTTCTAACGCCTGAAAATATTTTGATGTTGCTTAATATGACATCATTTCAGCAATTTAAAGCAACTATTTAATAAATATTGAGATATTTTTTGACGAGAGTTAGCCAAAAATTTCTCAGTGCATAATCTCAACCTAATCGTGCATGCAACACTTTCCTTCATGTCTATCGTGTATGCATCCCCACCCGCCCCCGGCGATTTTGTGTTGACACCAAGCTTGGAAAGTAGATCTTCAGTCAGTTTAGGTTGCTGACCGCTGTTTTACACCAACAATATTCAATCTAGACCCTTTGGTCTCATACGAATCTCTTGAGTTTTCCAATTTTAATCTGAAATTATTTTTGAAAAAAAAAAAAAAAAAAAGAAGAAGAAACCACACACACACACACAAAAAAGGCAATTTTGAAAGTAAGTTTTTGAAAAATCATAGACGCGTTTCGATTTGATAGATCAGTTTGTTTATTCCTCCTTATAATTTTTAAAATTCTACTATTTTTTTTTTTTTTTTGAATCCTGCTTTCTCGTGCAAACGAAAAGAACGTACTATAAAGAACCCTAGCAGCATCATCTCATCGGCCGATGATCGGCCATTCATCGAAACCCGATGAAATTCTCATCGGCCGATGATCCAATATGTCTCATCGGCCAAACAGAATCCGAGCAGCAAAATTCGATGAGTTTTGCTGGAAATACGATGATATTTGGAGCAATTTACGAGCAGAACAGTCACGTGCTCATGAATTTCATCGGGAAACTTGATCGGAAGGATATCGTTTTCCGATGGAATATAGCTCGACTTATGTTCATCGGGAAAGTTGATCGGAAGGATATCGCTTTCCGATGAAAAGTAGCTCATCGAAAACCGTGCTCGGATACTGATCGGAACGATATCATCGTGCGTTACGGGATCAGTTTACGAGGAGTTCGATGATCGGCCGAGCAAAATCCGATGAGTTGATGCTAATTGGGAAAGAAACATAGCACAAAGAAAAAAAAATAGAGCTAAAAAAAAATAATAAAATCGTGAAACTAAGCTACATTTCCTGTAAAATGTCTCTTGATGCAAATACTAAGCAAAATAATAATTATGAAATTTGAATTTTGATATCTTGAACTCAAATTTTGATTTTTCAGAGGCTTACTTTCAAAATTACTTTTTAATTTTATTTCTTGTACAATTTTTCTTTTTAAATAATTTTAGAACACAGTTGGGGGACTCAGAGAGCCGCATAAGACCTGCGGGTCTAGATTGAGTATATTGTTGGTGTAGAACTTCTTAAATTTCTAAACTTGTTTTAAAATAAACAAAAAAAAAAACTTGTTTGAAAAAAAAGCGGTGGCCACCGCATGACGGATGGTTTCCTTTTCCCTGACGCAATCGAGATTTCTTGCCGCTGCATCGTTGCTTTCTTTACCACATGAGTGCACTTGCTACAAAACTTGTTTTACAGGGTTCTTCCCTCCCTATTTCTGTGGTTTTTAGACTAACAGCTTTCAATCGCGTTCCATATACAGCTCGGTTTTTTAAGCAGTAAAACTGATTTTGGTTGCTTAAAATGTGCGAAATATAGTTAACTTTTTTTCATAAGCTGATGTAGTCTTTTTACACCATTTGCTAACCCAAGTAGCATCAACGCATCGGATTTTGCTCGTCCGATCATCGAACTTCTCGTAAACTGATCCCGTAACGCACGATGACATCGTTCCGATCAGTATCCGAGCACGGTTTTCGATGAGCTACTTTTCATCGGAAAGCGATATCCTTCCGATCAACTTTCCTGATGAAAATAAGCCGAGCATCCAAAATTGATCCTAAATTCATTGGCACGGGACTGCACTGCTCGTAAATTGCTCCAAATCTCATCGTATTTCGAGCAAAACTCAACGGATGTTGCTGCTCGGATTCTGTTTGGCCGATGAGACATATTGGAGCAATACTCGATGAGAACTCATTGAATCCGATCATCGGCCGATGAGATTATTCTGCTATGGAAGTATCGTGCAGTTTTGCCATAAGATTGTAACTTGTGTTTTCCAGTTAAATATACGTATAGTACTTTTTCTAAGAATGAGAAACATAAGTTGTGGGTGCCTACTATTGGGGTTGTTTACCTACATGCGCTGCATGAGGAAATGGATGGGGTGTTTCCATTTACCCTAGTCTACATGACTTCATTCGCTAGCAGTAATAACTTCAAATTTTGCATATCCAGCACAAAAATTTTCTATCTCAATTCATCCAAAAGAAACAGTAGGATCTAAAATTGAAATTTTGTTCCTCTTTACCCCAACTGCCCCTACGTGCTTTTTTTTTCTTTCTAAATTTGAGCAACTTTACAATTTTTTTTGTTATTTACAAAAGAATGTAATGTTCCGAATGATAAGAAGAACCAAACACTTAGTTGCTTCTATTTATCCTTGAGTGTAGTATGTTTGGCGTAAAAGAAAATGTCTAAATTTTACATAAAAAATAGCTGGAAAAGTAAAATTCCTAAATAAATGTTTTAGCACCTTTCCACATTACATTTAAAACCAATTGAAACCCGTTACTTCGCATTTGTAAACCTGCTGGAGGGGAAAATGAAAGATCACTAAAACAACTTTTTTCAGTGTCATCTCCAAACAATCATGACACCGACACAATTGTTTGGGAGCTGTTATAATGTTATCATCTCATCACTCATGTTATCAATCACTCATGAAATTTCACTCTTCACTCATGTTATTCTCTCATATTATCAACTCCCTCATGAAACTTCCCTCATGTTATCAACTCCCTCATGAAACTTCACTCATGTTATCAACTCACTCATGACACTTTACTCTTCACTCATGTTATCAAGTCTTCACTCACCAGCAGTTCAGTTTCCAAAAATATCACAAGTGGGGTATAATAGAGTTTCACCCCCATGTTTCCTTTAACATCGGTTGACCCTATTTATGTATGTGAGTTATAAATTATTCTTCTTGAATTCGTAATTTTTATTCTTCCTGAATATGGATGTCTTTGTTGAGAAGAGAACGTTATTAATTTTCGAAAACATAATATATCAAACAATAGCGTAACATACAATCAAACCTCATTAAAATGAACTCCAAGGAACCTTCGAAATAAATTTGTTTTAACCGTAGTTTGTTTTATTGAAAAAATACTCTAAACAAACTATAGGAACGCAAATGTAATTCATCTAAGCAGTAATTCGTTTTAAGAGTGTTCGACTTAAACAGGTTTGACTGCATATATGCTTTATATTTGTGAAATCAACTTGATAGTAGAATTAGCTTTTTCCAGAGCTGTTTGGTTATGAGGATACAAGTTATCGCCTGATGACCACCAGTTTAGTCATAATTGCAAGCAAATACCAATTCATCAGATTGACGTAGGAAGTTGTCTAGCATTTGCTTGCAATCCTATTATTTGGTTGGGGCATTCCGCTAAAAAGCATGGCAAGTTGAGGTATTTTGTTCCACACGTGACACCGCTCATACATTTCATTAAAAAGTTTAAATATAATGAACTATCTTTTTGGCTTAAGTAATAGATATCACTAAGTAATGGATATATAATACGTAGTATAAAAATTACAAATACATTTGTAATTTCTTAAGTAATAAAATTTCGTTCGTTATTTTTTTTAAACTCTTATTTTTAATAACATATATAAGCTGTTACATGCGGGACAAAATTCCTTTTTGATGTGGAATAGGTCCGTTATGTTTGTGTTTTATTCGTTTACTAAGCAATCTAGACTTGTTAAAATATGCAGTACATTTAATTTGGTGTTTTATTGTTTGTTTTATCTCTCGTCTTGTACTTAATTCGTAAACCTTTGCTTTGCAGTGATAATTACGTCATGTAACTTTCCAGTATATCTTGAATTAACTTAAGAGCAAGAATCTGAAAGAGTGTCACGCCTGTGATTCATGACGTCACAGATTTTTTTCCAAAAAAAAAAAAACCCAAATGTTTATTATCTTATTGAAAGAAAAAATCCAGAATATTTTGTTCTAAAGTTGAGTTGTTTAGTTTTTATGGATCCCTAAAGGTGAAGGTGCGTCATCAAAAATTAAGCGGATTTTCAAGACATGGAAGTTGCTGTGAGCCAAAACTCTTACCAGGAACTGTTGAACTCCAATTTTCTTTTTGTATATAGAATACAGAAGGTTCAAATTTTACAAAATGAATGTTAAATTTGAGGTAAGTTGTTGCCGTAAGGTCAGTGAAGGGCCTTTAAAACAAGGCATTTTTGACGTTTTTCAGCATTTTTGAGGTCCAAAAAACAGATTGTACATTTCAGTTGCCACGGCAAAAGTAGTGTCGTTTGAAAGACCAGTGTAAGCACTTTAAAATAATGTATAAATAACTGAGGAAAGTTCAACGTGCTTTTAGTTGCGTAAGGTAGAAATATGAAAAATGTCATATTTTACCGATATTCAAACGGTCATAACTTCCTCTGCCAACAACATATTGAAACATTTTGTTTGCCAATGTCATACTCTATTCTTTGTCTTAACAGAACAGTTGAGTCTTTTGAGGCGAAATGTTAAAAATTTTTTTACAAAAAATGTATTTTTTCCTGTGCATTTTTTGTAAAAAAAATTTAAGCATTTCGCCTCAAAGGACTGTTAAGACAAAGAATAAAGTATGACATTGGCAAAAAAAATATTTCAATATGTTGTTGGCAGAGGAAGTTATGACCGTTTGAATATCGGTAAAATATGAAATTTTTCATATTTCGGCCTTACGCAACTAAAAGCACGTTGAACTTTCTATGGTTATTTATACATTATTTTAAAGTGCTTACACTGGTTTTTTAAACGACACTACTTTTGCCGTGGCAACTGAAATGTACAAGCTGTTTTTGGACCTCAAAAACGCTAAAAAACGTCAAAAATGCCTTGTTTTGAGAGCTTTCGCTGACCTTACGGCAACAACTTACCGCAAATTTAACATTCATTTTGTAAAGTTTCAACCTTCTATATTCCATTTACGAAATTGGAGTTCAACAGTTCCTGGTAAGAGTTTTGGCTCACAGTAATTTCCATATCTTGAAAATCCACTTAGTTTTTGATGCCGCGCCTTCACCTTTAGGGATCCATAAAAACTAAACAACTCAACTTTAGAACAAAACATTCTGGATTTGGTCTTTCAAAAAGATAATAAACCTTTGGTAAATTTTTGGGAGAAAATCTGAGAGGTCATGAATCACCTCATAATGCTAGGCTTGACAGTTTCTCAGATTCTTGCTCTTAATTTATAAAGCTAAAATAAATAGTATTTTTCCTACCGAGTAATTTTTGATTACAAAATATTTAATCTGACAGAATTGATTCGACGTTAAGTGCTCAAGCTATTGCAAATTATGTTTATACATTAAATAGGATATATTTTCCCAAATTTACGAAGGATAACGCGCTATGTTTTTGAAAAGTGTTTTCTAAGAATTTATGTATTTGTAAATTCACTTTATTTTATAAAATTCGCAGATTTCTTTTGTCAACTGACCATTCTAAGGAAAATAATAATAGCAATAATAAAAATGAAAATAAAATAAAATAAAATCATTTACAGAAAAATGGAGCTCTTTTTAATTATTTTCATCCATTTATTTATTTATTTTATTTATTTGAAAATATTGAGTTTTTAGCTGACAGTTTTAGAATCCAAGCTTTGATTATTCTTCGTGTTGCGATACGTGTTTAGAACCACAAATAGTTATATAAAGATTAGCGTTTCAATTTTGCCTTATTAGGAATAAGTTAAGTAAAAAAGGTTAAGTGCTATGGAAATGTTTTAAGCAAACTATTTCTGAAGACAATTTACACCGAACAGCATTTTAGTGAAATAAATTTTGTAAAAAGGTCATCACCTTAAAGGGGAAGTACCCTAATCAATGTTTAAACCACCAGTTTATGAAAGTGAACCAAAATTAAACGAAATAAAAAAATCTGATTTGAAGTCACTCGTAAAAAACAACCATTTAAAACATTTCAAAGTATTTTTTTTTAACAAATGTAAAAATATCAAAATATTTGCAACAGTATTTATTTCGTTTCTCTAATTTTGTCAATCTGTGTCTGTACAGTTCTTGGTTGTATTATTGCTTAGTGAATAAAATTATTTTAAAGCCACTATATGAATTTATTATTAAGTTGACTTTGCTTTAGTAGCAAAATAAAGATACTGGAAGGAAGTACTCGGCAGCTATAGGATTTCGAGTTGACTCAGTCATTATTTTGTAGTGTCACAACTGCTTATATCTTTTATTTTCGTTGCAGATTGCAGACAAAACGTGATAATAGCCACAATACCCAATACGTCTTTTGAATTAAAATGCGTTTTTGACTTGGTGTAAAATTTGTACTGTGTAATATTTTAATTATTTAGCGAAATGCCATTCTAGCGGTTCCTCACATTTTCGTTGTATGTGTGGCTTTATGTGCTCTTATTAACTGCTTTTTTTTCTATTCACTTTGTTCCGCAGTAAAATAAAAACCAAGAGAAGTGTAGCGTGAAATAACAATTATTCTTGAAAAAAGAAATGGTAATAACGATTCCTATGTTGAGAAGTCACACCAATTTTATTTACAAATACTTAAAATAGAACAGGTAACAATTACTAAACACCCAGTAATTAAACAAATATCATTAAACACTGTACACTTAACTGTGCACCACGTAGTTCAACCCAGATATGCGAAGCGCTAAATCAATATCACAGTTCTAACAGAGCTAAAGCACTTGCTACAACTAGCCAATAAAAAACTGATCCGCATCACTGCTGCTGTTATTTATACCAGTAAAGATACATCTACAAATTTCTAGTAAGTTGTTATTCAAGAATGTTCAATAGGAGACCGTGTACTAAGTTCAAATGTTACTGGGGGCTTTCCATTTATTGTAAGATACTAATTACAGGTTAGGCTCAAAATATCGCCAAGTTTGGCGACATTTAGCGATTTCTCGCCAAATTTGGAGCTGAAAATAAGCCGTTAAAAATGATGTCAACTTGGTGGTATCTTTTGAATTTTTCGTCAATTCCATAGACAAAATCTTAAATAGTGCATAGTCAGCAAAGAGAACCGCACAGGTAAAGTTACAAGAACAACAATGATTTTGAGCGAAAATTAATGGACTTAACACTAAATTTAGCAGGATTATTCTAAATTAAGCACAAAAGACCATACAAATGACAACTATTTACAAAATTTATAACAATATCCTTTTACTTACTTTCTTTTCAGATATTAAGGATTTCAACCCGGAAGAAGCACCAAGTTGCAAGAGAATGAGGACAGCCTACAGCAGTACACAATTAGTGGAGTTAGAAAGAGAATTTGCGACAAACATGTACCTTTCTCGTCTGAGGAGAATTGAAATAGCCACGTATCTACGACTTTCGGAAAAGCAAGTGAAGATCTGGTTCCAAAACCGGCGAGTGAAGCACAAACGCCAAGGAGTTTCTGACAAGAAATGTCAATGCCTGCGAAACGTGAAATCTCGTAGCTCTGTAAGTTCAACCGTTAATAATGATGCTACAGTCGAATGCTCATCGTCTTGTTAGCAAGACGGTCTCTAACTTTCTTCTTTAAGGAATAGTGGGCGACTAAAATCAAGCTGGCTACCTAGTCAAGTTCATCTGACTTGTACTAAGAAATGGCAATGTCTACGAAACGTGAAATCTCGCAGCTCTTAAAGTTCAACTGTTAGTAATGATGCTACAGTCGAATGCTCATCGCCTTGTTAGTAAGATGGTCTCTAACTTTTTGCTGTTGTTGTTTCATGCCCTTGGTCTGGAGCATCTAGACTAGATCCATGATACCATGTCGCTGAAGTAATTCCACAAGTCCATGCTCCTCCTCACTCCACAGCAGCTCTGCAGGGGCGCCAATATATTGTAGGACATGGTGAAGCAGGCAAGGTTTTTCATTTTCAATAAATTTTAAACATTTAGTATGGAAACTATATAGTCTGGCGAAAAAAGTTCTGACTTTCTTGTTTAGGAATATCACGTGACTAAAATCAAGCTGGCTGCTAAGTCAAATTCATCCGGCTAACATCTGTATGATGCTTTCTGGAAATTATTTTTTTCCAGAACAACTCAAAGAGGTTGTTATTTATTAGTTTGGAATTGTAATTGAAAATCGACTTTTGTTTTCTATAAGTTGTATTGCCAGAAATCAATGTAGAGCTATTGAGCAATTCTACCGTAATGAACGTAACAAACTTTAAATATATTAAACTACAAATTGGCTCGATAAAAATCCACAATTTTTTTTCTTGTACAATTCAATGTTATTTATGCTATCCTAAATTTTAATGCGGCTGCCTTGATTCCCCCCAAAAAACAGAAATATTTAAAGTTTGATTGTTACTTCCGTAACGGTGGAATTGCCTTATTGTTTCTGATGAAAATCTGGAACCGCAGCAGTTGTTGGTGCCATACAAGTTCGCAACTGCGCCGACTGATCCAGTAGTGCCTAGTTTGGATGTCATAAACAGAAAAGTTGAGACAAACAATTGCGTTACATTCATAGTAACTACAACGACAACCATGAATTACAATCAAATGAAGCGCAGCGGAATTATGAGTGATGCTTTTCAGTTGAATCCTAATTTACAAAGAAACTGAACTTGCTATTGAACATTTGATTCAAATTTAGTCGTCAATATTTACAAATCAAGACACTAGTCTTCGAGAAAAAATGTATCTTCCACCATTTTCAGTACTTAGTATGTTGCCTTATTTATTAAATTTTTTCTAACTAGTTTCGTTACTTAAGCTCACAACCACATGATGATACGACCATTTTAAGGTTATTCATGTTTTAGCAGATGGATTTTTAATAAAACAAAAACTATGTATCTGAATCAACAAATTGCAATATAAACTAATCGTACAAATCCATTACTATAAGAAACTAGCAAAAAATTACCGCTTTTGCCGAAAACAAACACGAAATTTTGTAATTTCGAAGTCATGTTACTAAGCAAATTTTTTTAACTATAAATATTCTAAGAAATGATAACACAGCAAAGAAAATATTGTCTACATTACTTTGAAATTCAATTTCTTTTCTGAAATTAAAATTGATTTTCTTTAAGTTTAAATTAGTTCTACAATAGCGTATTGTATCTTACTATTAAAAGAGTAATATTACTTTTGCGCTGCTTGTAAATTGAATAAAGGCGACAGAGTTTTTAATTTTTTTAGCTATAATGCTCATAAAACGAAGCGGGAAGCACGGAAATCACCCAACTCGTGTTGAAATTAGTTTTCCTATTGTGATTTAATAACGCATAGTAACCTAAATGAGGAGTAATTTATCGAAAGGGAACATATCCACTTTTTGCAAAATTCGTTTTCCGTCATTTTTCTGTCATTTTTAAAATCTCTTTGAGATATCCTTAATCACACACACACATACACACACACAACTCTTCTAGTCTTTAAAAGTTCAAACAGAACGAAATCATAATTTATTAAAGGGCAAAGTTTGCCTTTTAGATCAAAAGGTAACAAAGCCATCCCTTAACCATTGCTTCAGGTCATTTTGAACAAAAGGGAGCATATCCTGATTGAATTTGCAGAACAAAAAGTGGTTTTTGCTCCAGAAAGGCATAAATCCAAAATCTCCGGTTTTGAATTGAGAAAATGACAAAACACCTACAAAGTGACTAGTGATATTTTGTCCAACAGATGAAAAAGATATATTCTACTACCGTTATTTGGATGAATATCAGGAAAAGTGCTAATTTAAGTTACAAATAAATTTCTCCAGCACTTCCAAATAAAAACCAAAAATTTTTCTTTTTTCATACAGTAAACTGCGTCGCACATACAATCCATGACAAAATTTTCAGGTCTTATTTTAATTTGTGACAATAGAACTCTTTTTTGTTGCTTCAATGTCATGTCGACAGCGCGTCACACATTCGAATCGCAAAGTTCAAAAAAATCCTGTGGATTGTAAAACATCGCAGCAGAAACAAATACTAAAGGAAATAACGTGTTTCATGTTCATCTATGATGATTAACTTGTGTTTTAGATAAAATGAATTTAGATCAATAAAAAAAAGCAGTTTCTGCTCGTCACAAGTTTTCATAACATGACGAGTTAGTCAACTTCCGGAATGATAATATCTAGACAAAACATTTTTTGGCCCCAAAAAACTACGCTAGGTAAGGCACTAATATGTGATGCTTCAGTTCCGATAGAAAATTTTCACTTCGACTGCATTGAATTACAGGTAAGGTTTTTTCAATCTTGACTTTTCTGTTTCTACCAAATGAAGTGTCATGTCGGCAGCGGAAATTAAGACACAAAATAAATTAATTTTTTAATCTATTTTTGCATGATGTAAAAGAAACCTACCATCATGGGCATAATAAGACGTTTTTATTTTCGAATCTTTAATTAGGGATGTTCAGCTATCATATTGCGAGAAATTTGTCATGTCGGCAGGGCCAAAGTAGAAAATATTTGTTACGAAACTGATGGGAGCGTTACCGATGTTTTTTCGAAATTCTTCCTTCGTGTTATGAGTTGAGTGTTAACGAACAAAGATAATTTCAAGTGCATCGCCAAATTTTCCATTATTGGAAGCAGTTTATTTATTGTTTTTTTAAATGCTTCAAAAACATTAATTTTTCCGCAAAATTTGAGCATTCAAACAATATTATTGCCATTTTTCACCCTCTTTTCTTTTACATCAATATTCAGACCTTCGTTCGTAATTACTGCAACCAAAAATATAATTTTGTTTTAAAATGAAAAACTTACGACGATTTTAGTGCCCCCCCCCCTGCCAAACTCTGTCTTGAATTAATTTCGTTTTTTAAAGATTGTGTAAAGATTTTTATTTTATTTTGGTTTTTTAACTATCAACCTATTTATCTGTTTGAAAAAACTTTGTCGCACTAATTTAAACTTTAACTAACTTTTAATTAGTCTCTAATTTTATTTATGAAACAAAAAAGCGTTCAGGCTGTGTAAGTATTATTATATTCTAAGTAATTATTTTCTTTTTAAACATAAAAGGTAGTGAGTGAATGTGTTTACTTTAGTACACTAAGTGCGAAATCTGTAATATTTGTCAGATCGATAGCATTCTCATTATGTTAGTAACGCTCAAAGACACCCCCCCCCCAAATGGGGGTAAATGATCACCTTGACCATTCCCCTAAAAAATTGTTACAATGTGTATTTGAAATACCCTATTAATTTTATTTTCTGAGTATCTTTAAAAATTGAAAATTTTCATGGTCAAATTGGCACTTTTCCTGATATTCACCCCAGAATGCATTTACTGCCTTCTTCGGCAAAACGTGTTATTAGCTAAGTTATGATGATCATGATTTTAAACGATTTTGACTTTTTTTTTTCCTTTATAGCAAAGCTAGTTAGTTAGCACTGTGGAGTGATAAGTGTTTTAAAAAATAAAATTTCCTTGAGCGCTGATAGTTCCACCATTTACCAATAAGTTTTTGCATTTTACGAGTGTTTTAAAATAAAATACAGGGAAATCTCGTACTTCAAGGGACTACAAATTTTGTTTATTACTACTATTAAAATCTGTCCGCGTCTGTCTGTCTGTCTGTCTGTCTGTCCGTCTGAAGCTTGAACTCCTCAAAAACCGCTGAGCGTAGAGAATCAAACATAATACCATTCGATTCGAAATTTTCTAAGGAAGACAATAAGACCAACCGCGTAATTGTACGACGTTAAATAGCTGAGATATTAATTAAAACGTTAATTAAAGTCTTTGCACTTTTAAAATTCCAAGACATTTATTTCTTTCAGTTGCCATTTTAAATTAAAGCGTTAATTAAATTATTGCACTATTTTAAATTCCAAAATTTTATTTCTTTCCATTGCCATTTTCAATTAAAGCTTTAATTAAATTATTGAACTATTTAAAATTCCATCTGAAGCTTGAACTCCTCAAAAACCGCTGAGCGTAAAGAATCAAACATAATACCATTCGATTCAAAATTTTCTAAGGAAGACAATAAGACCAACCGCGTAATTGTACGACGTTAAATAGCTGAGATATTAATTAAAACGTTAATTAAAGTCTTTGCACTTTTAAAATTCCAAGACATTTATTTCTTTCAGTTGCCATTTTAAATTAAAGCGTTAATTAAATTATTGCACTATTTTAAATTCCAAAATTTTATTTCTTACCGTTGCCATTTTAAATTAAAGCGTTAATTAAATTATTGAACTATTTAAAATTCCAGGATATTTATTTCTTACCGTTGCCATTTTGAATTAAAACGTTAATTAAATTATTGAACTATTTAAAATTCCAAGATTTTTATTTCTTTCCGTAGCCATTTTAAATTAAAGCGTTAATTAAATTGTTGAACTATTTAAATTCCAAGACTTTTATTTCTTACCGTTGCCATTTTGAATTAAAACGTTAATTAAATTATTGAACTATTTAAAATTCCAAGACTTTTATTTCTTTCCGTAGCCATTTTAAATTAAAACGTTAATTAAATGATTGAACTCTTTAAAATTAAAGAGTGTTATTTCTTTCCATTGTCATTTTGAATATGTGTTACAACAAAGTTCTAACAATTGTTTTTATTCTAATTATTAATGACTTATATTTTTTTCTCTGGTATACCATTTTGAAAATGTGTTTTTAAATAAAATTGCAATTGCTGTTTTTAGAATGGACTTTTTTTGGCTGCGATCCAAATATTAAAAGAACTTTTTCGTTTAGAATTTTGCAATTAATTTTACAGGAAGAAAGCGGTTTGGAAATAATTGTTTTTGGTAAGGAATTTTATTTGTTATTAAGGGAGAGTGCTAAGTATGCGCTACTTGACGTCGTCTTTTTTTTTTTTTTTTGAGGAAGCATGTGCAAATAATTCGATTGATTCTTTGATGCAGGAAAACTGTTTAGCGAGTCGCTTTAGCGGGGAGTAATTTGTTGGAACTTTCCTTTGTACTTTAAAGGAGAGCCGCCCCGGCGGCGAATAGTTTATTGAAACTTTCCTGGCTACTGCAAAGCGAGCCACCTTGACGGCGAGTAAACTGCTTAAACTTTCCTCATTACTTTAAAGGCGAGTCGCCTTGGTAGCGAGTAGTTTGTTGAAATTGTCCTCGCTACTTTAAAGGCGAGCCGCCTTGGCGGCGAGTAGGTTATTTAAACTTTCCTCACTACTTCAAAGGCGAGCCGCCTTGGCGGCGAGTAGTTTTCTCAAACTGCCTTCACTACTTTACAGCCCGTGCAACGCCGGGCCACGCAGCTAGTTACTACTATTAAAATCTGTCCGCGTCTGTCTGTCCGTCTGTCCGTCTGAAGCTTGAACTCCTCAAAAACCGCTGAGCGTAAAGAATCAAACATAATACCATTCGATTCGAAATTTTCTAAGGAAGACAATAAGACCAACCGCGCAATTGTACGACGTTAATTAGCTGAGATACTAATTAACACGCTAATTAAATTCTTTGCACTTTTAAAATTCCAAGACATTATTTCTTTTCGTTGCCATTTTAAATTAAAGCGTTAATTAAATTATTGAACTATTTAAAATTCTAAGACTTTTATTTCTTACCGTTGCCATTTTGAATTAAAACATTAATTAAATTATTGAACTATTTAATTCTATTCTATTCTAGAAGTCAATAAACTTCGACACACATGAGGACTGCGTACCATGCGCCTTGCCTCCACAGATAGTACAATACAGATTTTATTGAAGGAAAGAATTCACAGCACAGAGAAGGAAGTTACACCCAGGGCAAAGGCGGGAATCGAACCCGCGCCTCTTGAGATTACAAACTGACGGGCAGACCCACTGCGCCGTTGAGGCCCCTGAACTATTTAAAATTCCAAGACTTTTATTTCTTACCGTTGCCATTTTGAATTAAAACGTTAATTAAATTATTGAACTATTTAAAATTCCAAGACTTTTATTTCTTTCCGTAGCCATTTTAAATTAAAGCGTTAATTAAATTGTTGAACTATTTAAAATTCCAAGACTTTTATTTCTTACCGTTGCCATTTAGAATTAAAACGTTAATTAAATTATTGAACTATTTAAAATTCCAAGACTTTTATTTCTTTCCGCAGCCATTTTAAATTAAAGCGTTAAATAAATTATTGAACTATTTAAAATTCCAAGACATTTATTTCTTACCGTTACCATTTTAAACTAAAACGTTAATTAAATTATTGAACCTTTTAAATTAAGGAGCGTTATTTCTTTCCGTTGTCATTTTGAATTAAAGCGTTAATTAAATTATTGAACTATTTAAGATTCCAAGACATTTTTTTTTCTTTCCGTTGCCATTTTGAACAAAAATGTTAATTAAATTAATGAGCTTTTTAAAATTAAAGAGTTATTTTTTCCGTTGTCATTTTGAATACGTGTTACAACTAAGTTCTAACAATTGTTTTTATTCTACTTAATGACTTATATTTTTTCTCTGGTACCATTTTGAAAATGTGTTTTTAAATAAAATTGCAATTGCTGTTTTTAAAAGGGATATTTTTGGCTGCGATCCAAATATGAAAACAACTTTTTCGTTTAGAATTTTGCAATTAATTTTACAGGAAGAAAGCGGTGTGGAAATAATTGTTTTTGGTAAGGCATTTTATTTGTTATTTAGGGAGAGTGCTTACTATGCGCTACTTGACATCGTCTCTATTTCTGAGGAAGCATGTGCAAATAATTCGATTGACTTTTTGATGCAGGAAAGCCTTTCAGCGAGCCGCTTTAGCGGGGAGTAGTTTGTCGAAACTTTCCTCGCTACTGTAAAGGTGAGCCGCCTTGGCGGCGAGTAGTTTTCTCACACTGCCTTCACTACATTAAAGCCCGTGCAACGCCGGGCCACACAGCTAGTTGCTACAGAAATTCTGTCGTACTGGAACACAAGTCATGTAATAGAAGTTAACAACTTGCCTGATTATCCAAAGTTATCTCGGGCTTAAATGTTGCAGGTAATTATTATCCCGAGAAAACTCGGGTTAAACTTAATGATTCTACACATAATAAAAAAATTGCGAACTCAATTTAAAACCTTTTCATTTTGTTGTACTTCGTTTACTAGTATTTAAAAATCAAATTTAAAAATATCTTTTTTTGCTATTTTTTTTCTAAAAAATATGTAAGGGAAGAGGTTAAATCTGGACTGAAAATGTATTTCGCTGAAATGAATATTTCGTTATACTGGTATTCATTGTAGAGTCTTCTCGCTTTTATTATCTTTTTGATTTCGCTCAATTCTACTATATTATAAAAAAGTAAAATCAAGATCATACATATATACAGTAAAACCTAGGATTTTTTACAATTTCTACTCAAAGTTGTAATAATCAAAACTTTAAAATGCTCCGTCAGCTTCATGGACATTTGATCCACCCAATTTTAAGTTAAACTACACCGACATGAGGTAGTGATGTATTAGTTTTGGTGAAGTTAAAGCTATCGACGTTCAGATTTTTGTTCAAAAGGGCACTTCGTCTCGTTTTCCAAACAAAATGATACGTATCCGAAATAGCGATAGTAATTTTTTGATATGAAAATTTCTTACCCTGGGACATAATCTGTTATGCCTTTTTGCTTAATTACGTACCCAGAAAGTTAAGGTAAAAATATTTTGCTGTTAGCCTAATTAGTTTTTTGCAACTCCTGGACATTTTTGGAAAATGGATATGTTGTTCCCTTTTGATAAATTAGTCCCCGATTTGTTTATTTCGTAGTTTTCGCAATTGATCATTATTTCCTTCTCCTTCTGTCTCATATCCAAATCATGAAAGCCAAGATGGCAGATGATGGCTACTTATCACACATATCTGGGTTAGCAGAAACGATGTCTTACGTACTGGGCGTTTCTTCATAAAAGACAATAAATCTTGTCGCATTAGGAAAAACAAAAGCATAAGTTGCAACGTGTCTCTACATTTGGAGCAAATAAATAAATAAATACTTGAATAAATAAATAAAAGTAAAAAATAAAATAAATAAAAGTAAAAAATAAAATAAATAAAATAAAATGAAAACAAAGTAAAATATAATAGAAATAAAGTAGAATATATATTGTACAAAACGTCCTTTAATTTCTTCGTGACAAAAAGTGTGCGTGGTGTAAAAAAAAAAAAAAGAAAAGCAAAACTGTTTCAAAGAAATCTTTTTATTAATACATATTACAGCACGTATTACAAATGAAAATACTTCTTGGTACATAGATTCGATTAAAACCACACAACACTTAGTAACAAACTTTAAGAAAATGATCATCGAGTTCTACTCATCATTGAAACACAGTACAGTTATTATTACTTTTTTTTCAGATCTAAAGAAATACTCTCATCTTCTTCTTAAAGCCCAACCAATAATTTTAAGAATATGAATCGAATGAAATTTGTATTAATAATGAGAAAAATAAATCATGACCTATTAATAATGATAAAAGAAAAATGATCACAGATAAGTAATGAAACATAAGTACACACATAATGATTTATCAATATTCATTACATTAAGATTACATCAGTTTCACAAGTACAATCAACAATAATTTTTGCGTCCAGTTTTTACCTCTAAGTTATTCACGGACAAAAAAAGAAAAAAAAAAATCCGAGAAAAAAAGAATTAGACATGCCCTTCTTTAATTAATTTAGAAAAAAAGAAAAAAAAACATACAAAGAGATAAATCTAGTACTAGTTATACTTCAAAACTCTATTCTACAATATAAATATTTTTCAGGGATATCAGTGCTTAGACATATAAAAGTAAAATCATGAGTTTTTATTATTGCACTCAAAAGGCTTGTTGTTGCATCGTAACGGAAGACTCGAAAAAGTAGTTGCTATTAACGCGTTACAGCCCAGTGATTTATTTATAGATCACCTCTTTTCAGACTCCTCAATGAAAACGATTCCTTTTTATCATTTCTTATTCTTTATGGTTGGTTTCCTATTAAACCAATTTCTAATAGGAAACCAGTCAATAAGAAATGATAAAAGGGTATATATTTTTCAGAGAGGAGTCTGAAAACAGGTGATCTATAAATAGATCACTGGGTGGTAACGGGTTAAAATTGCATGAAAAATATTAAATCAGGATTTCAATACATGAACTACTTAATGTCTAGTTGTCTCATGTGTGGAGTAGTATATAAACAAATGTTATTACAATTAAAAGAAAAAAATTTAAAGCTGAAAACCTGCAATGCACGTATTTTCTTCACCTTAAAATAATTTTCATGCGTAATCAATGCAGAAATCTATTCTATAAAAATGATGTTAAGGATGATATTTCGTATTTCCACACGAAGGAGAAGAATCGCTTTATGTGAAGATTAAAAAGTTCTTGAATAAGAAAATTCTTGGTACTTTGGCCCTCGAAAATAGCATTTCGAAAATTTTGATTGAACTTTTTCTTTTTTATAAACAATGTGTAAAAGTTCTTTTAAGAAAGTTACAAACACTGGAAAAATTGCAATCACAATGGAGTCTATAAAAAGTCTGAGAAGAGTCTTTGAAAAGCTTGTTAGAGTCCAGAAAGGTTGCTTACTTGAACTTCTTTAGGCTTTATTGTATATTTTCGGATAAACAAGAAGTAAAAGATATTTTTGTACGAAAAAAGTTATAGTTCATCAGATGCATTCGTACCACTTTTGACGGTTTCCCATTCTTGAAAAATACTATCATTTCTGCGACATAATTTTTTTCGAAATAGAAAGCGCTGTTTTACACAAAACATTTCTCAAAGTTTCCTTCTTAAAGCAAAAATTTGATCAATTTACATTTAAAAATAAAACCAATAAAAAGCATTCATTCCGGGAATTTTTCCGTTTCACCAAAAGGTAATTATGTTAAAGCAAAAATATGTATACTTTCAGCAAACACCTTACTAAACTACAAATTTTCTGACTACTGAGATATTAATAAACATATTCTTCCGTTGAATTTTTGGCACTATATCAACCATCGTTTAAGTGTATTCTATGCTTGTCGAATTTTCACAGCTTTGAAAACCGAGATTATCGAGAACCTTTCGTCTTACATTTTTTTATCAGGGGCGCACTGAATTTCATTCCAAATAAAGGTAGTTGACTGGTGAATGAATGAAATCGAATACACTTAAGATCGCAATACACCACTTAGCTTTTAGTCAGTATCATTTCAAAAAGCCGATAAAAATTGAAGAAACATAAGGTACAATTTATTTTAATTGCATATATTCTTATAAGAGTTCTTCCAAACTTCAGCAAATGTTATAAATGAATGAAATCTGAAAAAGATACTAAGAGGCAATGTTGTTCTTACTATAACTGTCCACGCCATGAATCCGTAAAATCCAAGCTGTACAGGACTCGCTTGGACCTTTTGCATTTCGAAGGTATAGATTATCCAGAAAGTTAAGTTGACCATGAGGAGGAAAGTTATTACTTGTCTGCCAGGCTTCGTGTTATCATGCTCAGGCAGATGAGTCGATCTGCACGTGATGTCGGCAACGAACAGGGACTGGAGGGTGACTTGAATTATGGTGAGGCAGCTGGTGATCATGACCAGCAAGTTGGGTGTGTGGTGCAGTGGTGAAAGAGTCCCGGCTATAATACCAAACATGGCGTACGTGTATAAACCAAAGGCACTGACTCGAAGAAGAAGGTCCCGAAGGTGGTCTTGCCGATCGTAATGGAAACGCAGCAATCGAACCCTGAAGAAGCCTACGATGATAGCGAAAATTGAAACGAGCATTATGATCGAATGAGACAAATCGGAAAGATAGACAGCCAGGAGACTTAGGTCTTGGTGGTGGATAAAAACAAAAAATACAATCAGACAAATTGTCGAGATTACGAGGAGGAATAGGCCCAGGAACAGCCCTCTGCTGGACCCGGCGCAGTTGACCCTGTGAAATGATTGCGAGCTTGAAGTTCTGGATAAAGCGTCTTCAGCACTTTGTTCGATGCGAAACATGGGATTGTTGCCTATGTTTTTCCACATGACGTATAGTACAGCTGCAGCAATCAGACTGTACTCGACGATAAATGGATATAAGAAAGGCGACGCATCTGATACAATGGATCCCATGATATTCTGCTTCTCACAAGGATTGCTCAAGTTTAGGGAACTGTTGTTATGCTCTGCAATAGAAAAGAACAACATTGAAAAGGAATAATGTTGCAGAAACATATATAAAAATGCATTAAGATGGACACCATTTTCTTCTTAAATTTTTCCAATATTTATCATCTTCTACTTTTGTTTTAAATTGTCTAACACAAGCGTTTACTCGTCGTAATACAAGTATTAAGATTAAATTAAAAATTAAACAGCCCCTGACCTTGATTGCCGGCCTCATATTAAAACGAACTTCTCTGGTCATAAAGCATTTTACGTCTTAATATACACTGAGGTGACAAAAGTCATGGGATAGCAATATGCAAATTTTCAGATGGCAGTAGCATCGCATAGAACAGGTATAAATGCGCAGTGCTTTTACAGAGCTTTCATTTCTGTTCAAGTTATTCATGTGAAGAGGTTTTAACGTGATGATGACCGCCCGACGTGAATTAACAGACTTTGAACGCGGAATGTTAGTTGGAGCTAGACGCATGGGTCATGCCATTTTGGAAATCGTTAGAGAATTCAACATTCCCAGATCCACTGTGTCAAGAGTGTGCCGAGAGTATGAAATTTCAGGCATAACATCCCACCATGGACAGCGCAGTGGTCGACCGCCTGCACTTAAAGATCGAGACCGGCGACGTCTGCAAAGAGTCGTAAATTCTAACAGACAAGCAACACTGCGTCAAATCACCGTAGAAATCAATGTGGGACGTACAATGGACGTGTCTGCTAGAACTGTGCGGAGAAATTTGGATTTCTTGGGCTATTCCAGCAGAAGACCGACTCGAGTGCCTTTACTGACAGAACGACATCACTTGCAGCGACTCTCGTGGGCACGTGAGCATATCGGTTGGTCCCTAGATGAATGGAAAACCGTGGCCTGGTCCGATGAGTCACGATTTCAGCTGGTAAGAGCCGATGGTAGGGTTCGAGTGTGGCGCAGACCCCACGAAGCCATGGACCCAAACTGTCAGCAAGGCACTGTTCAAGCTGGTGGTGACTCCGTAATGGTGTGGGCTGTTTTTTCATGGTATGGACTTGGTCCTCTAGTGCGACTGGACCAAACATTGACTGGAAATGCTTATGTGCAGCTACTTGGAGATCACTTGCAGCCATTCATGGACTTCATGTACCCAAACAACGATGGGATTTTTATGGATGACAATGCGCCATGTCACCGGGCCACAACTGTTCGCAATTGGTTTGAAGAAAATTCTGGACAATTCCAACGAATGATTTGGCCACCTAGATCGCCCGACATGAATCCCATTGAGCATTTATGGGACACCATCGAGAGGTCTGTTCGTGCCCAAAATCCTGCCCCATCAACGCTTTCACAATTATGGACGTCTATCGAGACAGCATGGCTCAATATTCCTGCAGAAGACTTCCAACGACTTGTTGAGTCCATGCCACGTCGAGTTGTTGCACTTCGCCGGGCAAAAGGAGGGCCGACACGATATTAAGAGGTATCCCATGACTTTTGTCACTTCAGTGTATTTAATACTTTTCAAGAGGATATGCTAAACAAGGAAAAGGAAAGGTAATCCTTATTAGTAGAATTTGCTAGTCGCAAAAACAGAATAAAGAGGGAAAATAGAAAATTCTTATGCTAAAATCAATTACAAGTATTTTAATTGTTAACAAATAGAAACAGGCAATAGTTAAATATTTTAAATCATTGAGTTTTCTTTCCTCGTCGGCTAAAATGAATTGGTTTTCAATTGTGCAAATTTAAGCCTTAGCCGCAATTGCTAAAAAACGTTACAATTCGAGTTCTATTTTACATGGAGGTTTCGAACACATCTTATCAGGCGCAAAATTTCTTTTCCCTTTTTTGGTTCGATTGTTTTAATTTTTCAAGTATGTTAACACTTCAAAAATCGCGAAAAACGTTTTAAAGGTTTTTGATTAATATCTTTGTTGATTAATGTCATCCAAAGACGCGACCTAGCTAAGAACACTCTTGATCACTTCACCTTTCAAGCAAAACAAAACAAAAAAAATTCAAAATCGGCCCATGCTATTAGGCGTTATAGAGTGCCACAGACAGATACACAGACAGACACACCACCTTTCTTTGTTGCGTCATGGGTTAATAAATTGAATCGCAGAGTCTGTGTTTACACATAAAAACTTTCTCAGGATCTTACACATGTAATACAAAAATTAAAAAAGTGGTCTCAAATGAGGTAGGACATGTGTTTTGACTTGATACGTGAAAACATATATTTAAAAGGAACTGCTATACCATGAGTGAGGAACGTTTTATCAGTGTGCTATAATATCGTACATATTATAAGGTGATACAAATGCGAAAGGTGAGCTTAACAATTGAACAATCGTTCTTTCGCCATCCAAATCTAAATCCTTCTAAAGATCTACAGGTATATTTTTGTGTGTTGAGGTCCGCCCTTATTTCTTTCTTAAAGCATGCAAAAACTGGAATTAAGCTGCTAGTTTCCTTATCAGAAAGCTTTACAAATAGTTTTCATCCAAATATTTTTAACTGCACCAGGAGTTTCTTTTTTTTTTGTGATAAATGAAAGGTCTATTACTCTGTATTTGATGACACATTTCATGTAAATCCAAGCAGAATTTCTCAATATTAGCTTTTGCCGAGTCAGAGGCTTGAATCTGCAACGACTCATATTCTATTCTTTTCCAGAAACTTCCAGTTTCAAAACCGCCGAAGGACTGCATGCCAGGCGTCGTGCCTGACAAATAGATCTCATACTACCAGACACAACTCCATTGCAGAAGCCACTCGTCAACAATAAACGCGTGAATCTTGAAGTAAACGGGCAAATGCGTAGCCTACGAGGATGCAACCATTGATCTCTCGTGAATGCAACGCTGTTTGCGCTCCAGTAGTTTGCGACAAAAGTTGTTCGCTCACCCGCGCTAAGCCGTGCATGCACTTTGTGGACACTTGTAAGTCTACTACTTGCATCTCGGTTGCCCATGAAACCGGCTTCTCATTGTGCATTTTGTTAATCTGGAGCAACACCTCTTGCAAATCAGTCATAAACTCTCCTACTATCCGATTACACGTATCCCTCTCCTATTAAACATATCGTTCATTGTTGTTCCATGTGGGCCTAGAACATTACTATTCAAACATTTTTCAACAAGCATGTGTCATATGCTGTTTGAATTTGTAATGAATTTGTATGAAGCGTGTCAGCAACCAAGGAGTTATTAACTTTTAATGTTTCCAAAAAGAAAATAAATAAATTGCTATTAAACGTATCATTTATTGTAAAAGCGGTGTAACTCTTTATAATGATTGAGAAATGCCTGATTATATAAAGCCGCTCGTTTTTTTTTTTTTGGAAAAAACAAGTGTTCAACTATTAGTCATTTGATATTTATCTTTAGAAAACAGCTTTTCTTTGCTTTAGTACTAAAAGATGTCAGTAAATGGGATACCATTTAATTAAAAAAAACGCATTTGAAAAATGTGGAGTAACTCCACTTTTACAAAGAGCTACCCATATAGAGGAGAAACGACTATGAGCTATACAAAAGCAACAACAAACTCTTGTCTAAAGAAATCGTGTTTTTTTAGCCGATAAAAGTGTTTTGAGCCGGCCTCCATGTCTAGTGGTCAGAGAAGTCTGACTGCGGATGAGGAGGTTCCTGGCTCGAATGCCGGCTCGGGCAAGGATGTACTTTCTCTCTCCCGTCCTTGTTTTTTTTTTTGTGTGCAAATGTGTCGTGCTGTGAATGGTTGCTTTCCCTATAAACGGGTTCTTATGGCAAGTGCGTATGTGGAAGTCGGACTTCCCACCAAGTTACGGTACAGTTGGAAAAGTGAAGTAGCGCACACCGAATTGACAGCCTAGCTGGCAAAAGACAACAACAACAACAACAAATGCGTTTTGAAAACTGTATTTGTAACCGTAAATTTTGCGCACACTCAAGTGCTGGAGGATCGAAAGGTAAACTGTTGTAATTTCCTCATATGAGTTCTTTGCTGTAGATTTTATTTAAGTACTAAACTGAAAATCAGTACAAATTTAATATTTCATATATAATTATAAATATTGCGAGAAAGGTTTGAGCTCGAAACGGTGATATTTACAGATAAAAACCCATTAGTCAAAAGTGTTGATCAGCCGACTTTTGACAGCAATCATTTGCAGTTTACAGAAGAAACAGTCAAACAGCTACCAAATTAAGGTATGTGTATTACATAATGTTCATTATTAATATTATGTTATTAGTTTATTACATAATTTTAACTGTGTATTACATAATTCCGTTAATAGAACGGATATTTGAGACATGTTTTGAAAGAAATTGTAGCTTATTGACTTGGAGCAATTTTAAAACAACTATTATTTGAGCTACATAAAGGAAGGGAAAAATATGTACGAAGAAGTCTGTCTACATGTAAATATGTATGTGCGCTTAAGTATGCTTCAGATTATTTAGAAATGGAAATGTATTTTCTGTACATTTTCAATGCCTATTTGGTTTGAACAGAATAATAAATACATCCATTTGCTTAGAAACCTTTGCGTAAATATGAATGCAATTGCAAACTATTACTAGCATAGTGTAAATTTATTTTATCGATATTCAACTTTATGGACCTCAAATCTTTGTTATTACTGGGTGAAAAGTCTCAACTCTTGCGGCACTCAAAATAAATAATATTCATTTTCAAAATACATTTTTATTCTTCGATCTTCAGTTAAATTTTTTTTGTGTACATCAAATGAAAATGAATCCAAAATAATTGGCTCAGATTTAGGTTTGAGCATATTAATTTAACTCAGAGTTTTTCAGAAGAGCATGTGTAAAATTTCTTTCATAAAGACATCAAGAGGTTTGAAATAAAAAAAAATATTGTGAAGAGATTCAACAGATCGGAAATAATGGATAAATTTTAATCGTGAAACTATCCTTGCTTGAGATTTTTATGCAATAATTAACTGCAAAGTAACCTTTGAGTATTATCAATAAAACCTTTTTAAACTGAAATTCTGTGCATTAAAAATGTTCTAGTAATTATACAGACAGCTCAAACAATCACTTCAGCTCCTTGTGCTTTTTAATCAATACAGTTTTAACTTGTAGTGTCATCAACCATCGTTGAGAGACTGATGGAAAAATAACTCTACAAGTCCTAAGCCGCCACAATACGGCTTTGTAGTTTTTATTGAGTTAACTCGTACTGTCTACTAGGGTGGAGCGAAAAAAATGAATTTTTGATTTTCGTAAACGGGTACCTTTCATTTACTGTGAATGAGGATAAATAACAATTCTGTAAAATATTTCACTTTTGCGACGTCATCTTTAGTCTGCGCATTTGGCCTAAAGTTTTGAAATTTTAGATTTTTTTTAGATTTTTCAAATTTTTTTTAAAAATATTGCAAATGATAAAACTAGTGACGGGTGGTTATTAAATGGAAGAAAAAGGTTTGAAATATACAAGAAATTTTTAAAAATCATTTCAGATTATAATTTCAGTCTGCGCATTAGGCCCAAAGTTCATCAAATTTTCAGAAATTTCCGATAGTTTCAATATTAGCAGAAATTTTCTAATTCAATATTTCCGCTCAATATTTACTAAAAGTGCCTTCAAAACATTTTCTTAGTCATTTTGTTGTTTCTTTGAACTACTCAACTCTATGCTTGCTTATTGAAATTACCCAAGACTCACCACGAGGAAGTGGCCGCACTTTGGGTGTCATTCGCGCTCCCCTTGCTTCCAACCGATGAGAGCATACATTTACATTTCTTAGACAAGTCAGAAACAATAAATTGTGTCTTTGAGTAGGAAATTGTTTGCATTGGTTTTGATGGATGCACTACAAAGACAGGAAAATAAAGGTGTAATACGGAAACTGGAAGCAAAACTTGGTAGACCTCTGTAATAAAACATTTGCCAATTACATTTGAATGAACTTAATTTGCTGCATTTTTTGCAAAAGCTAGATGGACCTACCCGTGGACCAAAGTAATTTTTGGGCATGTTAGATGAAGCTAAACATATTATACTATCAAAGCAGTTCAATATGAACCTCTATAGAATTTGTCATTGATCAGATTGATTTTGACAATAAAAATGGTTTAAGTACTGAGCAACAGTAACTTCATGAGATGAGCAAGGTAGTTTTGACTGGGAAAATATCCAAAAAAAAATGTGAAACAGAAGTCCAAGAAAGCTTTCCCTAGTCAGATGTTGACTACAGCAAACAATCTTTAGACTATAATTTTTAAAAGAGTTCATAACTTTTGCGGGTAAAAGTTTCCTTGCTCTTTAAGGATGAAGTACAGACGTTACTAAATTTAGCTATGAATTCGTGTGAGATTTTAAAGATTATCTCTCCGGGAAAAAACAGAACATTGTATTCACATCTATTCAAAACAATGTATACTTTGCACCCAAGAAATATGCTGTTATCAATATTATATATATGTATACTTTTTTTAAATGTATGTATGTTTGTTCCTTATACAAATCCAGTTTTCGTCGGATTTTCAACAAACTTGGCACAGAGGTTTCCTGATGCATTAGAATTCACATAGGCAGGGGTTTTGAAATTTAAAAAAAATCCAAAAAGCCCAAAATTCAAATCTTTTGTCTCAAAATGGCCATTTTCTTATAATTTTGAATAGATAGAGTAATAGACATAAGACTTTAAGCACACAAATTGATAAAATGTAACACATTTAAATAGAAGTATTTTCCTACAAAGATTACGATCAACAATGAATTATCCATTTAAGGCTCAACTATTTCTTTTTAACATGAAATAAGTTTTTATATTCCCATGTGGATAGAATTCATTCAAATATTTTTTAGAGCTATGTTGTACTAATAAGCACCCGGGCAACGCCGGGAAATAACCTGGTTAGTTCATAAGAGAGAGCTAATAAAGAAACTTGTTTTAAATCGTATTATAAACGATCAATCTAGAAAACAAACAAGCAAACAAGTAAGAACGCTTCAGATCCCAAAAAATAGACAAAAATCTATTTTCATACATTACATACATAAATCAAAAGTCAGTATACATCGATATGATTTCTTGCCATGATGTGGAAATTACAAAGCTACCTTTTACAGGTTATTTAACAACACAATATTTACAAAGATTATGGAAGCTGAGAATTTAAATATGATTTCTGAATGCGCTCTTTTTAAACTGCCATTCAAGACTCAATCAGTTGAAAGAGCTGTCGAATAGGTCACAAGCTCTTCAAAATTGGTATGTAATCACAGGAAAAGAAAAAGTTTAGTAAAAACGAGGATATCTGACAGAAATATTTGATCAATTTACGACACAAAGGAACAATTTAACTGTGAAAGACGTATCTAAGAAATGTAAATACGTGCTTGCATTGGTTGGAAGGAAGGGTTCACGTGTAGGACTAGAAGTGCGGTCACCTCCTCGTGGTGAGTCCTGGGTAAGTTCCACATGAGCTAGCGAAGAGTTGCAGGGTTCAAAGTAATAATAAAATTAATAAAAACAAGTTTGAAGACACTTCAAGTGAATATTGAGAGGAAATACTGAGTTAAAAACTGTCGAAAATATCAGAAATTTTGGGAAATTTGATGAACTTTGAGCGCAATGCACGAACTGAAATAATAATCTAAAATGGTTTTAAAAAATTCTTTGTATATTTCAAACCTTTTTCTTCCATTTAATAACCACCCGTCACTAGTTTTATCATTTGCAATATTTTTTAAAAAATTTTGAAAAATCCAAAAAAAATCAGAAATTTCAAAACTTTAGGCCAAATGCGCAGACTAAAGATGACGTCGCAAAAGTGAAATATTTTACAGAATTGTTACTTATCCTCATTCACAGTAAATGAAAGGTACCCGTTTACGAAAATCAAAAATTCATTTTTTTCGCTCCACCCTACTGTCTACGATGACAAATGGAAAGTCGATATCCCTATCCAAGTTCCTCGCTTTAAAATTGTCATTTTTTTAAACAGCTACTGGTGCAACACTTTTGTAGCGCAAATAGTGAGGTGTGGTGTATGTAAAGCTAGACCGCGGAGAGATGGCGTGTGTACTGGAAGCGGAAATGGACCACTTCATTTTGAAATAGGTTAGATCTGCTAGAACGCCTAAGCAGTGAACTCGCGCTCGCATTCTCGCTAACCCAACCTCTTTCCAAATGAAATGGTCCGTTTCCACTCCCAGTCCATCTTTAATTCCAACATAATATTGCTTGTATACTCCACAATATTTACTAAATTAAACTAGGAAAGTGTTCAATGTTTTTCTTTTTATTTATTTTATAATTGAAACAGTACCGTAAGTGATACACACGAAGCATTTATTAAAAAATGCTAGAATGCAAAAGTCTAGTGTTTATGGGGAGTAAGACACCATACCTCGCCAGTTAAATGCTAAGCTGAACTACCTTTCAAGGTATTTAAAACAATTTATTAAAGTCTAAGATCTTTCAGCAATTCTAGCAACCGCTATTGGCAGGTTTTTGTTTGTCATACTATAAATAAAAAAAATAGCAATAGAATAGTTCTATTTGTTTTATTTTATTTATTGTTGTTGCTCAGACGTACTTCGAAAATGTTTTTTTCCGTTTAAATTGCAAAGACATTATAGTTAAATGCATTACTTCACCAAAAAACTTTCATAATGTGATCTAAAAACTATTTAATACAAAAGCATATGATCAAAACCTAATTCCACTGCAGTTGGCATAGGATATAAATACAGAAAGTGTGTGTATAGGTTTCGGCAAATTCATCTTTTTCCCTTTTTTTTAATAAATTTTGTCAAAACATTAAAATACTGTTTCACTGCATTTATCTGAAATAATTACATTGTTTGTCACATATGATGCAATTTTAGATGTTAGGTGTGTTATAAATTAACTACTTATGAGTTATGAATTTCAACATCTGAAATAGGCTATGAGCTAACTTAGGCACTTCTGCTAGCTTTGAGTTCAGAATCAAGGAAAATCACTTTTCAAAGAAAGGGTGCATATACAGAAAATTTCAGTCAGCCTTCCTGTCAGAGTACTTTATCTACTGTTTTAAGAAAAAAAAAACTTTTCGAGATCAATCTCGGTATTTTTATATTATTGCAGCTATGTTGTAGTAAAAGGACTTTGGGAAGGAAGAGTCCGTCATGTTCATTTGCAGCTTCTGTCACCATTTTAATAATATTTCTATTATTAGCTGACGTAGGACTTTTAAAGAAGACTGTAGATTCTAAAATAGTTTGGGATACTATGATACTAAGTTAAGCTATGTGACAAGACACTTTATTATTAGTTAAGGATTCCGGGCTGTTGTGCCGTGGTCTGAATGGCTTTAATCCATACGTTTCGATCGCAACTGCGGCGGTAATCTTCAGTGGGTGTCGTTGATTAATTTGGCGACTGATGCGAAATTAATCAACGACACCCACTGAAGAATGACCGCCGCAGTTGCGATTGAAACGTATGGATTAAAGCCATTCAGACCACTGCACAACAGCCCGGAATCCTTACCTAATATTTACACCGGCCGTGAAAGCCTTCATTCTTACAAAAAGACACTTTGGTATTAAAGGTTTGCTGATATTGGTTGATAACCTAATCGTAGCATTCCCTAACAATAAATTTTAATTTCAGAACTTTAAACTGAAGAATTTCTTTATCCTAATTAATTTCTTTTGAATTTGTGCATATTTTTTTCAATTAATTTTTATAATAATGTTATGATACCTTGGTTTTCTTCAGTTACCGTTCCGTGCTTGCATTGTTGGGAATTCTCTGGATGGCCATATTATTTATTTATCTTCTAGATCCCTTTTCGTTGCTGGTCGATTCATTATGCAATTAATGCGGGCAAATCATTTTACATTACGAGCAGTGCGAGATATCTTAAGGCTTCTTTGAATTTTAAGGTTATGAAGTGCAAGCAAAGAGTTCTAGAGGCATCTGGGAGCAACCTAGACTACGTAATAGGCTTTGTTTTTCTGTAATAAAGCTACAGAAGCACAGTCCAGTTGAAATAAAACTATCCAGTATGTATTTTTGGATCCATGCTCAGATTTTCAGAATCTTTCCTTCCTTTTGCCTACATGTATATAAAGCTACAAGGGTATAGCTTAGAGTGGCAGCATAAATTGGTCCTCGCGTCCCATCATCTTAAGTCCAGTAGTTTTTCTTAGTATAAAATTTATCACATTGAAAGCTTGATCGTACGGAAAACGCTCATCACTAAATTTTGCAGTTCTTTCTCTCCGTCTGTGTGTGTGTGTGTGTGTTTTCCTCACTAACTATAAATATATATTTTTTCCATGTTCTGACGGGGAGAACCAATTCACCCGATTGCTATTAGTTAAGGAATAGCAACTTTGTTCTTATCTTTACAAGTAATCAAGAGTGATTTCTGGGTTACTCCTGTCGCTTTTGAGGATAAGTAAAACAGAGAGCTGCACAAGTTTTCTAACAGGATATTTCAAAATTTTAAATTTATAAGCCATAAGTAGTTTAGTATAACACACCAAACATCTAAAAATGCATCATGTGTGACAGAAAATGTAATTATTTCAGACAAATACGGCGAAAGCAGTATTTTAATAAATAAGTTTGCATTAAGAAAAAGGCAGAATTAGTGAAATATGGAATTTTGATGAGGATTTCTCTGGTGTAAGTTTAAAAATAATTTAATTCAAATGATTTGCTTTAAAAAAGCCTTTTATTTAATTCCTGATAAAAAGCACTGATTTGAATGATTGACACACTGTTTTCAAACACAGGATCATGAGATCTAAGAAGTTCCTAAACGTTTATAAGTCCAGTGTCTCTTGATTGTAGTTCCAAAGACAAAAGATAATTCTATACAATCTTGTTCAAGTAAGAATACTGGGTGACCAGTAAGTAACGCGCTGATTTCTCGAAAAGTACTGAATCAAAAAACTCTTATTAAATTCTAAAACAAAGTATGCGTGGGTGTTTGTTTAATGCATGTTATATTATATGAGTCTTCCATTTCTAGCTATAATATGGCGCAAGCGAGGTCGACGTTTCAATGCTTTCACTAACTGCAAACTTTCGAGTCAAACGCTTGATTTTCGATACACTCAGACTTTTTTTTAGCTTAAACTCGGTCGCAAACTTTCTTTGAGTTAAAATTGGGCAGTTGTTGTATTAATAATACGTTCACACCAGGGACGTCATTTCATGTTTTTCCAGGGAGGGGGGTGGGGGGCAAAGGGTCCAAACACAATGCAATTTCATCGGAAAACATCAAAAACCACGCCCACTTATATGTAAATACATTGAATTCTCAAAGTCGGGGGGGGGGGGGCAATTGACCCCCTGCTCCCCTAAATGACGGGCCTGGTTCACACTGTAAAAAATGGATTTTTTAAAGTAGCTAATTTTATAGTAACAAACTGTAAAAATTGCTAATTTTACAGTAATGAAATAAAATGGCTGCTTTGCAGTAATAAACTATAAAATTGCTAATTTTTGTTTATTACTGTGAATTTTACAGTTTTGAACTGGAACCTCTGTTTCCAGTATTATACTGTAAAAACACTTCATTTTTTGCAATGCACACAATGAAAACGCTCAATATCTCGGGTCTGAGCGCATTTTCAAAACAATACAACAACAAAAGCCAGCTCAATGAGATTGAGCAAAAGAGCTTGCTTTCGTCTTCCAGTAAAAGAAATAATGACAATTAAAGGAATAAAAATCTTTACCAGTTACTCGGAAGGGCAAAATAAGTTCCTCCAAGCTTGAACCGAGCCCGCTTTCACGTTGGTTTTCTGCAATCGCTTCCAACGCTTCTTTTCCCACTGTCCTAATCCAGACGCATAAATTTGTAGCTATTATATGCATAAGGCCGAACCTAGCCACAACTTTAAACTTCTGAATGTTTAGCTGAAAAGAGATTATCAATTATTTTACGAGGGAACTTTGTAAAAGATGCTTACACAAAATGTACATACAGTATTGTCAGGCGCATAAATTATTTCATGAGTGAATTGATGGGCTTAGGAGATGAAGGGGTTATGTGACAAAACAGAAATTGCAAGTAATTAAAGTTGTCGTTAGTGTGCGTATGAAATTGGTCTAATATCTCTTTTTTGATGTACCAAGTTTTATATGCTTAGCTGTATCCGTTGCTTACCATTGTCCTTTTTTTTTTAAATTTAACATAGTCCTTCATCTTCCAAACCCTTCAATTGTGTAAAAGATTCAGTATAATTAAACAAAATGTACATACAGTATTGTTAGGTATATAAAAAATATTTGTGAAATTCAGTGCTTTTTAAAATAACGGTCAAAATAATTGCTCGAGGGATGAAACATTGTTTAAACACAGGTTCCCTTTTTCGCGGGTTGTATAAATAGCATATTAGTATTTGAGTCAAGAATCAGGGCAATTTAAAATTAATTTTTACCATTAATTGGGAAGTTTTCTAATTTATACTTGCAATTTTTAAGTTTTTCTCAAGTTTTGTTGATTGTATCATGTCTCCTTTTTGGACTTCTGATAGACATTTAGAAATTACTTTTTATATTTTATTTCTATAGCAGGATAAAAATAACACTTAGAGCAAATCTGTCTGAATTCCAAACACAGCATTTCAAAATAACTGCAATCCTTGAAAGAATTCTTATGCATAATCATTCATAATATATAACATTAAACTTACAGGCAAATATAAAATTTACACCATCGGAATGAAACTTAGCACATTGATCGAACGCTAAAAAATATTGAACTCATGTTTTTCTTTCTCGGCAATACACACTTTTAACGGGTGAAATTCACCACGAAGTTGGCTTTTTTATTTAAATCCTTTATTGGAATACACTGACAAGTAATGCTGCCCAAGAATCAATAATGATCAGAAAAAAAAAACTTTTCACGTCGATCGATAGAACCCTTAAAAATATTGAGCACAAGTTTTATTTATCGGCAGTCACACTTCAAACTGGGTGAAATTTACCCTTCACTTAGGTTGCACTAAACGGATATATATATATATATATATATATATATATATATATATATATATATATATGTTCTATGAGTCTCAACTTTTACTAATAAAAATGAAACTGGAGAACTTTAAAATAATAATAATTTTGCATTTTTACACCATTATAAAAGTATTTTATTGATTTATTTTTTTTTTTGTTTACTTCTCAACATGAAATATTACTTATCTTAACACTGAAAGAATAAAGTAAAATTGTTGTAAGTAACATTATAGTTAAGATCTGTAGTAAAAAAATAAAGAAAATAAAAAAATCATAGAAAAAAGGATTCCGAAACATTCGAAAACGTTTTTTGAAATTTCAGAGTATTCCAAAATATTCAAACTTTTTTGAAAATTTCATGAACCGCAGTTGAACAATACACTGATAAACGTTTTTGAAGTATTTTAAAAGACTCAGAAGCGTTTTTGGAAATGACGGAAAGAGGATTCCGAAATACTCAGAAACGTTTTTGAAAATTTCATGAACCGCAACTCTCCCATATATATTAAGCAATGTTTCCATATTTTTTTTTTACTTTATTTCATTTTACACGAACATTAGAAATCGCAATACACCATACAGTTAAATGCAAAACGGCTTAAGCCACCAACACATTACATGCAGTAGGTAACAGTACTAAATTATTTATGAACTTTTTGAAAATTTTAATACATAGTTTTGTGCAAGTCAGCTGCTTCGCCGAAGTCCCTACATGCATGTATATTTTATTTCAATTTATGCGTGTTATTAAATATGCATGTCGTTTATATTTGATTCGAGACATCTAAAGCACTTACTCTTGCATTGACAAAGATGAAATACATTTGAGCAAAAGTAAAGATCATCTGTAAAATGGGATTTAAACCCAAAAATACATTGTAGCAAAGTGATGATGGAGGCACTTCGAAGAAGGATCCAAACTCTAATCCGTTGTAAACCATCGTGCCCAGTCCAAAGGCTGAAAAGAAACTTGGAGTGAGAGTGGTTCATGCATAACATAACTCATATAGTATTGGTAAATTATACTCTGTTTACTGAGGCTAAAATGTGCTGCTACAGAAACGGCTTGAATGCTCTGTCTCAAATTATTAACCCTTTAATGCCTGACATTTTTTTTCCAAAAATATTTTGTATACTGGTTACAAATAGTGTTTAATGGACAGGAAAAATAATTAAAAAATATTTTTTTATTAAAGAAAGAAAAATCGTCACTAAAAAGGGACGCTAGGCACTAGAGGGTACATCTTTTTTTATTAAAATGCTTTTTCTGCCTACGATATAACATTTAAAAAGACATTTTATTAGAAGAAATAAAAGCAGCAATTAACGTAAACTGGGAAGCTGAGAATAATTTTAAAAACGAAGCTTTTTGCTCTCGATATTGTGAGTTATGTAATTCTTGATAAAGATCATAATAAAACGGCAACAGAACACACTTTACAATGGTTATGTGCTGCAATCTGTCAATAATAAATTGAAACAATACCAAAGTAATAATTGAACTCTATTATTTGGTTGAAATGTTCATTTTAGGTAAATTCAGACACACTTTTTGGATCGTCCCTAAAATGGACGCTTGGCGTTAATGGGTTATATATTTGCACTCCTAAATACTATTAAAACTACGAGTCGCACATGGCAATATTTAGAAGGAATCGTTGTAGCACCATTGGCATCCCACAAAGGGTGCCTCTTGGCTCCTCGTGGCATCCTTGAAGGTGACATTTGGCTCCTTGTGTGGCACCACACGGCTCCCTAAATGTGCTAAGGGAATCAAGTGGCCCCCTTGTCAGTGCAGCTGGTGGTACAACGTTTCACCCTAAAAGATACCATGCAACCTGTAATTTTAAGAGTGTATGTCGAGTACGACTCTGCATACCGTAAAATGGGGTTAATCGGAACACTTTTCAGCTTTGATTGTAAAAAAAGCATTTAAAAGATTTTTTTTTAATTTGATTTTTTGGGTAAAAACTTCGGTCTTGCTTTACGTTTGATATTCCAAGCAAAGACAAAAGATTTTGAGCAATTATTATTAAAATATATAGCAAATTATGGGTGTTCCGAATCACCCCGCTGATAGGGGTCAATCGGAACACTTGTTAAAATTTTTATTTTTTTCAATTTAATCTGTAATAGGTCTCACAAACATGAGTAATATTGATGGGGAAGAATAAGAACAGATAATTACTGTCAAATAAATGTATAATTTCAGTACCAGTAAACGTTTATAATTTGTGAAAATTCAAAATAATTTTGAACTTATGAAAAATGAAAAGTAATTTTAAGAAAAGCTTTTGAATTGAAATGCAAAGATTTAACATGAATGGAAGTCACTCATGTCGTCCACAAATATGTACTTGTCCTTAAAACTAGCAATTGTGACTTGGCTTAAGTTTTTTCATAACATCTCCTGGGATGAACTCTGCCTTTTCTTTAGTTTTTTGAAATTTCTGGGTTTCGGGGATTGTCCTGAAAGATTTTTTCGCTTATTCATCACTGTCTGTGTGCTGGACGTTTACTACATAAAGTCTATGTGACTTTCTCCCTTTTATTTTAAGTAAAAAAAAGTCTCCTGGAGAAAAAATCTTTTGAAATCTGTAACTTTTGTCATTCTAAGATCTAGTTGCTCACGAGAAGAGATAAACAGTAATAAATCCTTGTCCCTGTCTTGATTAGAAGAATTGTGGTTAGAATCTTGATTTTTCAAACAATTTCCTTCAAATAAGTTTGAATTGGAACAACAGAACTAAGTGTTCCGATTCACCCCGCAAATTTTTTTCCCATGGCATTTTTCAGAATTCTTCACTTTTATGACACAATTTATAAAAAATGTAAATTCTAATGTGGTATTCTGTTGTTCAGATACATGTATAATTGAAACATACCACTCATAGTTTTTAAATATAAGAAGGTTTGTTCTTGCATATGAAGTTTTGCAGTCTATGAAAATGTGATGTTTTCTAGCATTCAACGTGCAGCCCTCTTTAGAAGCCAGTAGCGTTGCCAGATTGACAAAAGTATTTTTTTCCTACTTCCTATGATCTTACCTTTCTAAAAAAAAATCATGGCGAAAAATACCCAATAGTATATTTATGAAGAATTTCTTTGTACGGTTGGGAAGTTTTGTTCCGATTGACCCCGCTGTTCCTATACACCCCATTTTACGGTAAGTTTTTATTTCAGAAGCTCTTTTGCAGAGTCTCACTCGACATGTATTCAAGACCAAACCAATATATGTAGCACATATTTAAGCGTCGTATGATTTTACATTTTTGAATTTCCCCAGTTATTAACTCAAATAAAATGCTTAAAAGTGATGGGAACTTTTGGCTGCAGAGTTAAAGTTTAATTCGGAGTGCATGAGGTAAAAATGGAACTTTTTTCAAGTGAGTGAATACACTAAATTTAGCAATCATTCAAAGTAAAGAGTGTTTTAAATGACTAAAAACAAGAATTTAACTGAAAAGAGCGAAAAACATTAAAAAATAGAGGTAAAGGAATTTCAAACATCCATCAATCTTTCAATTTAGCCCCTTCATTAAGAAGTTTGTAAATACTTTATTATTATTTTAAGCAGAAATATTTTGAAGAGAAGGGAAATGCTGTTTGTAATTTCAAGGGCTAAGGATTCCATTTATTTTCTCTATGTAAGATAATTTTAAAAATACTTTCCACTGTTAAAAGATCATTTTTCTTTTCTTTAAATTCCATTCTTATGATTGTTTTTATTCTTATAAAAAAGATAAAAAAAGTAACCAGAAATTTGAAGTTGACTTGAATGTACATTATTCAGACATTGTAAATGTTCTGAATGACGCTTGCGTGTGAGAAAAGAAAAAAACTTTGACAAAATGAGATGGCAGATCCGTCACACAACAAGGACCAAAAATCGTATCGGAACATAGGGTCATAATTGAAGGGGTTATGTGACAAAACAGAAATTGCGAGTAGTTAAATTCAAAGTTTATTGTTACAGTTGTTACAGTTTTCTTGTTTTCTGGTTTTGTCGTTAGTGTGCGTATGAAAATGGTCTAATGACATCTACTTTTTGATGTACCAAGTTTTATTTGCTTACATGTATCCATTGCTTACCATTGTCCAGAGTGTTCATTTTTTTTCAAAATGTAACATAGCCCCTTCATCCTCCAAGCCCTTCGATTGACAAAGCATATTGAGATGGTTTTTGAAGAAAAATTAATAGTTGCTTTCGTCCCCCGTTATCGAAATTTCAAGTCTGTCGGAAATTTAAGAAAAGCACCAAATTTCAAGACTTGGTGAAAATTGAGAAGGATGTCTTCATTGCTCACCGAAACTCGTTTGATTTGTAGACTTTTTTTTTTCTTGGCAGACTTAAAGACTTCATATTTCAATGACGGGTACATGAAGACAAATAATGTGTCCAAAAATATGTTTTACCATGTTTTTTTTTTAAATTTATACTTAAATTATTTTTCATTATTTAACTATCGTGCGGTTTCGTGGTAAAGGGAGAGTAAAATGTTGCTCAAAGAATACCTTAGAATGTCTAAATAGGTGTGTTTCAGTTGATAGATTAGAGCCATTTTTTCAGATACCAGTCAGACTCAAGCTCAAAACTCTCGAAAAAGCTTTAGTATCAAATCATTGTTTTTCTTTTTTTTTTTTGATGAGGAATAAAAATACTTCGAACTGAAATTAATAAACATTTTGGTATATTTCTTTCCGTAAAAATTATTGCAGTTTCTGTTAAATAATTTAATATGATGATATAAGTTGTGTTTTTTTCTTGAAATTAGAGATTTTAGCCGTTGAGTGGTTTCTGAAATACACGATTAGATTGATGCATTGTCTACATCTTTCTAAATTTTCTCTTTGTCATGTAGTCAAACAAGACAGGCGTATCTACGTCATGTTCGTGTTTCGACCATGAGCATATTTATAAATGTGGTACATTTCCCCATCTTTAACAATAACTTTTTTTGTCCAAGAAATTGATACTTCCGTCATTTTTTCCTATTTATAAAATTATAAAACGTTTATAAATGCATCATATAACTAGTAAATGATCCTTATATGACAAAGAATAAATTCATTTTAATCCTTCTAGCTTAGGTAGTTTTTACTGCCGTTTTTGGTTTCCGTGTAACTAGTAACAATCTATATTGAATGAGACTTTAGAAATGTGCTAGAAAAAAAAATGAATCCTTCATGAGGTTATTCTCTAAGCAATATGACACTTTGTAGCAAAAAGAAATGACTATTATAAATTACCTATTGCACCAATCCTCAAGAAAAGGCTTCCGTGGCTTTTGTCATTGTCTGAAATGCGGTACTTTTTGAGCCTGGGTGGGACTGGACCATCTGGGCCGTTGTCGACCCCTTTCTCGCCCAGCCTTCGCAAACTTTCCAAGATGGTTATCTTCTTCGCCACCGCACTCAATCCACTCCCAGCCGTAGTATCACGCAAGAGATAGATATAGATGTATAGCAAAAATAGGAGCGACATAGAATATAGGTACAAATAAAAGCCCTGGAAAGAGGAAACACAAAATTTGAAGCAAACTGGTTACTTTCAGTGGAGTTAATGTCCGACACTTGAATGTTTCAGAGAGCAATAAAATGCAATTGAATCGTTTATTTCGAAAAGGTAACATCTCTATTTTGATCTCCTCTGTCTCTTTAGAAAATTAAACAGCGCACGGTTATATTTTTGAATGTCATAATCAATGAAAAAATGCCTTTAGTTAAGTACACAATTACTGCAATAATTTACCAAATAGCCATTGATTATGACATTCAAAAATATAACCGTGCGCTGTTTAATTTTCTAAAGAGACAGAGGAGATCAAAATAGAGATGTTACCTTTTCGAAATAAACGATTCAGTGGTGTATTGCTATTTGTAAAAAATGCAACAACATGCATGAAGGAATCACTTGAATGAAATGGATACTTATAGCAAATGTCAGTTATAGGGTGCTATGCAAATGATTGAAGTTTCAGAGCCACCACGCATGCATAGGGTGAGCAGGGCCCTTCAAGGGGGATTTCTTCATGATGGTGTATTTTTTACAAATATATTTAAATTCTTTGATTTAGTTATTTTGATGTTGAACACAGTGTTAACCTATGAAAATCCTATTTGGCAATTATTTTAAATTAATGATTAAAACATGTACAATTAAAAAAATATACATTCCTAGCGTGGTTTTATTCGCAACGTGCAACAGGTGTGATATATCTCAAATATTTATGAAAAAGTATTAATTTTTTATATAAAGTATAAGTTGTACCCTCATTTTTGCCACCGAGCTCGCATAGTTCACGTAACTAGTGTTTGCTGGCGAATAGATTGATGCAATCAACACTGAAATACTTCATTATTTGGAAGATAATTTTTAAACTTTAAAAACACAATATTAATTTAGACTACAGAACAACCAGTATATGCAACACATTAAATGTTTTGCACGTATTGTTGCATCTTACATTCATCAACAACTAAAAACAGCATTAGGTAATTTTCTCAATTTGATAACTTTCACATCTTAATGCTGTGACCTTCCTTGAAATATTTTTTTTCAATATTTAATAATCTATTTTATTAAAAATACTTACCAGGAGTATTGAAAATGAGTATAAGCCATATTTTGTATTTTAATTTTACTAACAAACTTAAAATATAGGCGAAATGTCTCCCCTGTCCTTAACAGAATTTTTTCAAATTTTGAGAGCAAATGTACTATATTATGAAATATTTACATACAAATAAATATATTGCAGTATGATACAGTATAGCTGTTTGCTTGAATGGGCCTCATAAATATTCGTCAAATTGCACATATGAGCCAATATTTTGAAAAGTGCCAATTCGAAGTTGCAGTTTTCTGATTAAAAAAATTTTTTGTAGAAAAAAAAATAATATTGGATTCTAAGTCTAAATTGGGTCTAAATGCAAGAAAGTAAAAGAGGGGAGGTCAAGGAAGTTATTTACCCCCTCCTTAGATTATTCACTTTTAAGCCGTTACAGATCTGATGAGTGTTACAGATCTGATGTTAATATGAGCTACATATTTGAGTTTATCCTTTCAGTCTTCGTTAAAATCTCTAAAAATGATATCATTTCCTTGCATTTTTATTATAGAATTAAGATAATTATATTAAAATATATATATAAGCTAAAAAATCAAATTTCATTATAAAAAAGCATTTCTTGGAAATAAAAATGAGCAATAAGGTTTTTAGATAAAATAAATTATGAGATTACCAAATCCAAGCTAATAAAACATTTGTTTTGTTTTGAAATAACACACAACTCTGCTGCTTGCGTTTCTTTAATTAGTGCAGGAAATTTAATTCCTTGATCAGAAATTCAAATTTAGCATGTTAGTTATTATCTAGTTATTTAGCGAAGTTATGAGAAATTGAAGCACAAAAAAAATCTAATATCTATAAAAATGAGTGTATGTATACTTGTTCTCTATACAAATCCACAGTTTGCGTCAGATTTTCATCAAACTTGACACAGAGGTTCCTTGATGCCCTAAAATTCTCATAGGCGAGGTCTTGAAATTTTAAAAAATCTAAAATGCTCAAATTTAAATTTTTTATCAAAAAATGACCCTTTTATAGGAATCTAGCCTATTTATATTGTAATCGAGATAGGCCTTTTAGCATTCAAATTGATGAAATTTAAGATTTTTAAATATGAGTATTTTCCAACAATGATTACGATTAAAGTAATGAATTTTCAATTTGAGGCTCACCTATTTCCTTTTAGCATTGAAATAAGTAAAAAACAATCATAATTCATGTGGACTTTATAAAAAGAGCCACGGATTTGAATTTCAAATTTGCAATGCGACGACAGTTGCGTCTGTAATGGAGATAAGCCTTCAGAACGAGAAATAGATTTATTTCTGAGTTATAATAATTTTTACTTTGTAGGTGGGAACAATTAATAGAGAAAAGTTGATATTTTAAATTTGGCGGGTGAAATTGATGCAATTTTTTCACTTCCATGTGCATATATTTCATGCCAGTGGACGCGGCAAAGCACAGACAACATTTATCTTTAATTTTCACCTTTTGATAAGACTATTTTTCTGTAAACGTTTAACTTTCTGTAATATTTTAGTTTTTTTCAAAGTTTGTACCTAAGAGACAGATTGATGCAAATTATTTTATATCCATATGAATAGAACTCTTTCAAACTTTTTTCCCTGAATGCTATGTTGTATTAACAAGCACCGGGGCAACGCCGGGTATTGAGCTAGTAAATAAATAAATAAATAAATAAATAAATAAAATAATAATAATTAATTAACTTAATTTCTGCAGTGTCAATTTTTCTTATTTTACTAACTTCTATTGTCAGGTCATACAAACCACAAATGAAGCAATTGTACTAAAACTCATTGCTTTTCATTTTTTAAGAACAAAAATATTCAATATATATGGCTAAAACCTATGATTTTTGCTTTTTATAATTCTGAAACGTGTGAGTTAGTTCGGTAACATATTCGCTGTTTTTCAATGTTACCGCTCTGACTGTTACCGATCTGACAAACTGACAAAGTTTTTTTTTTATTTCCGAGTCGATCGCGCTAAACCAAAATCAAACACGTGGTTTTTTCACTTGTAATAAAGGACTATACTTATATATAAAATAATTTTTAAAATAATAAAAACTGCGCATTTTAGAGCGTGTTACCGATCTGATGACTCAAATGACACACATTTTATAAAATCACTTTAAAAAATCTTACCTACAATTTTAGATGCAGAAATGCAAATTTTTAATTACGATTCGATAAAACATCCCACCAGGTACTCAGTATCACGTGGTATAGGTGCAGGAAATGATTTTGGGAGCCTAAACATAGATCGGAAGTTATTGTTACCGCTCTGACGGCGGAACTTGGGACACGCTTATTTCGCATCGGCTAGAAAATCAGAAATCGATTAAAACAAAAATGAAGTAAAATATTAACAAAGGGGTAAAAATAGAATCGTTTTTTGTGCAAGTGCGTTTTTTTTGGGAAGTTAGAAAGTGCGCATGACCTGTTTGCATGCTAAGCTTTGCTACTGGGGACACGTTACCGATCTGATTTTTGATGTATAAATACAATATTTTCTGAAGAAATTTTTTTTTTCTGATGTTATTAGATGAAATGAAAGCAAACCTTATCTTCTTTCTGGGGAAAATTATTTTTTTAACTAGTTATTGAAATAAGTGAAAATTCACATGGGACTCAAATTGGCACTTTTCTAAATATTAGCTCCTATTCTTTAATACACACATGCATCATTTTGTAAGTGCCTCCAGGTTTTGTGTAAATGATGCCCCAAGTCGAAAAAAGGGTAAAAGTTCTATAGGTGGTGCTAGTCGGCTATAAAATAACTTATAGAGTGCACGAAAACTATTCCATCTTTCAGAAAAGTAAAATTTAAATGAAGTAACACATCTTCCAAAGTCTTTGAAAACTGATTTATCTATAATTTTTAATTTCAAACTTGTAGGTATCAATTAATATTTTTGAGGTGAAGTTGAAATGCTCTAATTAATAATTTTAAAAGTAGTTTAGAATACTTCGCGTTCCAAAATAGTTTTTATTAACAGAATAGAGTAATGTTAAAAGCATATTTTTTAAAAGTAAACTTTTCATTTCAATGACAGTTTTTCCATTGCAAGTTTTCATACAATTTTGTTTTCCTCTTTTCTTAGAATAATTTAAAACATTTGGGTAATTATTTTATCTAAGTTGGGGTTTATAAAATACATATATGAATTTCGTATTCTATAGTTAGAGTTTTGTTCAATTTTTATTTTAAAACACTTAAGCATTTTCAGTTATATTTTTTATTTTTACATTAAGTGAAAATTTGGTTACTAAGACAGATTATTTTAATTATTTTATTTGTATTTATTTAAAAATACTATGTGGATGTATTTTTTTATATGCTGTTCTACTTCAGGAAATATAAAACATAAGAGATGCATGAATGCTTTTAGTGTAAAAAAGTAAAGGTTCAAATGAAAAATATAAATATTTCAGACATGATCTGTTTGGCTTTAAGCATTGTTAGAATTTTATGAAATATTCTAAATGATGTACTTAATTTTCGTTTTCCTCGTTAATCAATTAAGTTTAGAGACATCTTCATAAGTTTGATGTATTGAGGTTAGGGACAATGATTACATTTTTGCATTAAACTTAACTTTAAAACTATCACTCAATTTTTATTTCAGATTTTTTTTGCTGCTAATTATGGATTTCTGTACTATAAAGTGTCTTGATTTACATAAAATTAATAACTATCAATCAGTTATGAGATGAATTTTTCCGACTAGTCATTGGCAAAAGTTAACGTGTCGAGAAAATCACCTGATTTCGTAACACCTGGATTTTTCTCCAAAGATTTCAGTCGGCGATCTTTCGTGGGCTGAAATCTTTCACAGACCTGCCAAGTAAGCCGAGATATACATTTTTGTAGCAAAGTGAATAAAGGCACCGATTTACCCATAGTGAAACGAGGTTAGAGCCAATGTATACAGCGGTGCAATGGTGAGAGAAAGGGCTTGCGTTCGACACTCTGAAGCTGATGAAATAAATACCAAATTTAGGTTAGGGAAGTTGACTGGGAGTAAAACTTAGAACAGATTCTTTTTCTGAGCAATTAAAATTTTGCCTCAGTTTACCCCTCTGAGCTGAAAGAAACACTTCATGATGCGTCAGTCGGAGAAGGCTGAATTTAGCATTGTCTGGTTTCCCGCTTGGGGAAAACAAAACGACAAAAATATTCATTTGCTCCGCTGATGCAAAATGAACTGTTCTCTGGGGGGAGGGGGGAAGCCATAGTGAGGTGAGCATAACTGTTTATACACCGCAGAAAATAAACTGTTGTTTTTACAATATAATATTGAAAGCTGAGGTTTCAGTTTAAAACTGTAAAAGCACAGTAATAAACTGTAAAACTAGCTATTTTACAGTTTATTATTGTAAAACTAGCAATTTGACGATTTAATACTACAAAATTAGCAATTTTACAGTTTATTATCCTAAAATTAGCTGTATTATAATGTAAAAACAACAGTATTATACAGGCAACAGAGGTTACTGAATAAAACTGTAAAATGTCCAGTAATAAACTGTAAAGCTAGCAATTTTGTAACTTAGTACTGTAAACTACCAATTTTACAGTTTATTACTGTAAATTACTGTAGAATTAGCTGCATTATATTGTACAAACAACATTTATTATTTTACAGTGAAGTATGCTGTATATGCTACCATGTACAACACATGGTAACTGATTATCATTACCATCTGTATTACCATGGTAATGATTTCTATGACTATTTTTATAGTCATTGAGATCTCAGCGTCTGAGAGACCTTTCTCTAAAATAATTAAAGATTGACGCCCAAGGTTCAAGACTACAGAGGTTGGGAAGAACAATTAATAATACCTCACAATAAGCGAGGGCAGAATTTACTTTGCCTGATTTTAAGCCCGTTGATGCAAATGACCTTCTGCTCTCTGGGGCAGAGAAAGTCGTGCTGTGGCGAGCATCATTGTTTGCACAAGTGAAGTACGTGTAATTATCTAAGTCATACCGTTTGTAAAGAACATTCGGTGGGACTTATGAGTCAGACTTATCGCATAACAATTAAGGTTTGGCACCCCAGACTCAAAAACTGCAGCAGTTGCGATAACACTTCATGATGCGTCACTTGGTGAGGACAGCACTTAGCTTGTCTGGTTTTTTAACTGTTCTGTTGGTGCAAATGACCTTCTGCAACGTCCCACAACATCTGTGGCTGCAACAACATCCATTTTGTGGTGAGCATCATTGTTTGCATAAGTGAAGTGCTTTTGAATCTCCATGTTATGCCATCGGCAAAAAATTGTCTGCTTTGCCGCATATTTGAAGATATCCATGGTTAGTCATGAAAGCTATGAAAGAAACTTTTTTTAGCAGCTTTTTATTAAAAATGAATATCCAGCGGAACAATTGGTTTCATTTCCCAAAAAAAGTATTCGTGTTTGGAAAGGATTTCATGTGACGAAAAAACATTCACACTTGTTGCAAACCTCATACTTTCTTTTGTTCGAGTTTTACGATGGGGAAAACATTTTCTGTGCTTTCGTGGAATTCTTGTTACGATTGTCTTAAGGTCATGCAGTCTCAGCCGCCACAATTGCATCTCCTATTCCGGTTTTAATGCATTATTATTTCCTCCAATTCAATTCAATGAAAAATATTTTATGATTCAGCGCATGTACCATCACTAAAGTTAAATACAAAAAAAAAAAAGGAGCTTTCTTATTGTGGTAGCTTTGAATAGGTGAAAAATTATCAGTAAAGCTTAAGGTTTAAATATTAACTACGAAAAGATTGCTTCAATTCGTTCATAATTCCTAATAGTTTCTCATTTAACCATATCTCTTAACCAGGGCCAGCCGCAAAGTTATCGTATCATTGTTTTGAAAACAGTGTAAGTCAAAGCAGTTAAAAGAAAATTGTGCAAAACTATTAATTAAGGCATGTATAATTTATTTATTGCTAAAATACGTGTACGTAAAAAATTTGTATATTGCTACGAACTCAAAAGGATAAACAGTGGAGTTAAAAGTTTCAAGAAGTTAACATTAACAATAAAAATGTACGAACGATTTCTCTTTGTAGCCATCTTTTATTTATACATTTTTGTTACTATCGTTGAATTCTTGCTTCAAATACTACAAAAAAAGTTTTAATGACAAAATGTATAATACACATAAGTACATAGTATCAACTCAAATTTACTTGCATATTCTTATTGAGACAAATAGGGTTGATGGGGTAAAGTTATTACAAAATCGAGGTTTTTCACAACTAAGGTGGATAATACGAGGCGTGTTTTTAAAGTAAGTACCGTTTTGGTATAAATTTAAAACAAGCAAAGATATCTATTTTTTTACATGAAAGCCCATACCTTAAACTACTTTTATACATAATTGTCATTAAATGTAAGGCACTTATCATATCGTACAATCAGCTTCAAAAAACGTCCATAGATTGAGAGTGCCGCCAACTGTAAGGTACGTGCTGTAATTTGATTTTTAACTGCAAAAGGGTCAAATGCTATTGAGTGGTCGACCTTCCTTCATTAATGATGATTTTGTGTGCAAAAGCAGCCCAAATCGAACATCCAGTGACTACTACCTGTTTTTGCATCTGACACAGCATCTCGGCGGCTAGCTAGTGCCACTATAATGACGGTGATGTCAGGATGATAGTAATGCAGTGGCGGCATATTTCTTTGAAGAGGGACTTGAAAAGCTGATTGTACGATGTGATAAGAGCCTTTCAATTGGTGGCAATTATGTAGAAAATTAGTTTAAGTTATGGGCTTTCATGTAAAAAAAAAACTGTAAAGATATCTTTGCTTGTTTTCAATTACTTACTTTAAAAACACGCCTCGTAAGTACATAGAAAAAAGTCTATAAACACTTCAACTTTTTTTGTTGTTATTTTACATCACATCAATAAAGAACATGGTACAATGAAGTTTAGTACAAAAAAATATATTTAAAGTAGTTTTATGACCTTTTCATTTTGCCATGTATCTATGACCATTTCACCCATGGGGTGGAGTAAAGTGGTCATACCATGAGGTAAAGTGGTCATAGTTGAAAATAGATGTAAAACCATCATAAATAATAGCCATATTTATGCTATGGTTATTTATAGTGGTAAAACGAATATGAGCGAGTATATGCGTGAATTCACGAATATATACCTGTGTACACGAGTATTATGCATGTCTACATGAGTTGTTCATTATAATGTTAGAAAAACTGATTACATGTAAGGTTCGAAATTTTACCAAATGTCGCAAGCTTAGCAATATTGAGCGATTTCTTGCTAAATTTGGGCCCAAAAATAAGTCTCCAAAAATGATGCGAACTTAGCTATATCTCTTAAATTTCTCGCCAATTCCACAGACATAATGTTAAATGGTGCATGGCAGGAAGGTCAATCAATATACAGATGAAATTGCAGGAATTTTTAGCGAAAATTATTTTAATAAACGCCAAATATAGTAAGATTTTAACAAATAAGTACAAAAAAATTTTAAATAAAAACTATTTACAAAATTTGTTACAATATGTATACAAGTATATACGGGCACATGTATGTATGAATACCAGTCCAGACGAACATAATACGGGTATACGTACTTGTCTATTTGAATATATATGTGTATACTAGTGTATACATGAGTATATACGTGAATACACCAAAAGCGTGTACGTTCGTGTCTGTTAGAGTACGGAAGTGTACACACGATTATAAACGTGAATAGAGTTATATACATTCAATATGATATTGGAGACACTTAAGTTTACGTACACATGCAAGTATATTCTTGTATTAATGTGCATACACATGTATAAGTGAATGTACGTACATATACTCAGTGCGCGAATTACATGCATGAATTATATGAGATTATACAAATGTTACGTGTGTATATGTATACATCTACCAGTATAAACTTGCATAAGCGAGTATATGAGCCAATATTTAGAAAAGTGCCAATTTGAAGTTGGAGTTTCTGAAAAAAAATTTTTTTTGCAAAAAAAAACTAATATTGGATTTTAAGTCTAAATTGGGTCTAAATGCAAGAAAATAAAAGGGGGGAGGTCAAGGAAGTTATTTACCCCCTCCTTAGATTACTCACTTTTAAGCCGTTACAGATCTGATGAATGTTACAGATCTGATGTTAATATGAGTTACATATTTGAGTTTATGCTTTCAGTCTTCGTTAACATCTCTAAATATGATATCATTTCCTTGCATTTTTAACATAGAATTAAGATAATTATATTAAAATATATATATTAGGCTAAAAAATCAAATTTCATTATGAAAAAGCATTTCTTGGAAATAAAAATGAGCGATAAGGTTTTTAGATAAAATAAATTATGAGATTACCAAATCCAAGCTAATAAAACATTTGTTTTGTTTTAAAACAACACACAACTTCAACTTTTTCAACACACAACTCTGCTGCTTGCTTTTCTTTAATTAGTTGCAGGAAATTTAATTTCTTGATCAGAAATTCAAATTTAGCATGCTAGTTATTATCTAGTTATTTAGCGAAGTTATGAGAAATTGAAGCACAAAAAAAAAATAAATAAATAAATTAAAATAATAATAATTAATTAACTTAATTTCTGCAGTGTCAATTTTTCTTATTTTACTAACTTCTATTGTTAGGTCATACAAACCACAAATGAAGCAATTGTACTAAAACTCATTGCTTTTCATTTTTTAAGAACAAAAATATTCAATATATATGGCTAAAATATGATTTTTGCTTTTTATAATTCTGAAACGTGTGAGTTAGTTCTGTAACATATTTGCTGTTTTTCAATGTTACCGCTCTGACTGTTACCGATCTGACAAACTGACAAAGTTTTTTTTTTTATTTCCGAGTCGATCGCACTAAACCAAAATCAAACACGTGGTTTTTTCACTTGTAACAAAGGACTATACTTATATATAAAATAATTTTTAAAATAATAAAAACTGCGCATTTTAGAGCGTGTTACCGATCTGATGACTCAAATGACACACATTTTATAAAATCACTTTAAAAAATCTTACCTACAATTTTAGATGCAGAAATGCAAATTTTTAATTACAATTCGATAAAACTTTCCACCAGGTACTCAGTATCACGTGGTATAGGTGCAGGAAATGATTTTGGGAGCCTAAACATAGATCGGAAGTTGTTACCACTCTGACAGCGGAACTTGGGACACGCTTATTTCGCATCAGCTAGAAAATCAGAAATCGATTAAAACAAAAATGAAGTAAAATATTAACAAAGGGGTAAAAATAGAATCGTTTTTTGTGCAAGTGCGTTTTTTTGGGAAGTTAGAAAGTGCGCATGACCTGTTTGCATGCTAAGCTTTGCTACTTGGGACACGTTACCGATCTGATTTCTGATGTATAAAAACAATATCTTCTGAAGAAAAAAAAAATTTTTTCTGATGTTATTAGATGAAATGAAAGAAAAACTTATCTTCTTTCTGGGGAAAATTATTTTTTTAACTAGTTATTGAAATGCTGGTGAAAATTCACTTGGGACTCAAATTGGCACTTTGCTAAATATTAGCTCATATACCTGTATAAACGAATGTATATATTTATACAGAAAAAAAGTCAAGTTTAGTTAAAATTCGATTACGTATGAAGCGGTAAGTTATGTATAGTTGAAATTAGTTTTAGTAAATTCTGCACGCTAAAAAGATATCGAATGCGTGTAAAAATGACAGATTTAGAGGACTGTACTCAATAAACAAATAGTTTTCTTAGCCATCGACCATTACCGTTTTTTTTTTCTGTCTCTTTTTTTTTCCTCTTTTATTTAGATTTATTTATTTCATTATTACGCTGTCCTGGTTAGTGTAAATTAGTCAGATAAAATTTTCTTACTGTCTTGGATTTTAAGTAGTTTAGCGCTCACAAGTGTATACGGAAGAAAGGCAAAATTTTCCTTTTTGTTCTTCGTTTCGTTTGAAGTAAGTTCAATATGTCAATACTAAGTGTTTTTAGGGTTGAATTTATTGCTAATATTTAGACAAGTACAGACTCAAGGCGGAAAATCCCACCTACAGTTTACGGCACAATGAAGAAAGGCTGTGGTTTTGAGCTAAAAACTGGAAAAAATTAACGATTCGCCTTTCCTCCATGCGTGCCCTTGACAATCATTTAAAAATGAAAGCCCAGAAACTTAATGCCTTTTTTAAATAGATCATTTTGTAAACGCATTTTTGTGACGTCTGTGTTTTTTTCGCGTAGCAAAAAGAAAACAAAATGAGTCCAAACTAAACAATGCGCTAGCTCACGGCAAATAGCTCGAAAGCAGAAGAAAAAACTCCAGTAAATGACGTCTAAAAGAGTGTGCAGCACTAATAAACATGGCAGTTATCGGGATGAAAAGAGCCCGAGAACAAAGGGAGAAAAAAGAAAGAAAGAAGACAGGATTGTCAGGGCAGCTGACAGGCTATAAAATAGAACAGCAGTGGGGAATAATTCGGTATATAATACACATTTAAGGGAATGGAACATAATTCATCGAGGCAACATTTTTTGCACAAGTACCAAGCGTACAAGTTTTGATCTCATTAATTACAGAGAACACGCAAAAAATTTGGAGATTTTTTTTTCAGACGAAAAAATCTTCTTTTAGCATTCAGTTAAAAACCATTTAAATGATACGAAAAAAAAATAGTGGCACTCCGGGAGTTCCAACAGAAAGGAAAATTTGAACAATTACATGTGTATTCTTTGAATCGTCAGTGGTTTTTCCCCCATCTCAAAAAATGCCAACATGCATGCGCATTTATGTCCGTACGTACAAAAATAAATGTACATGCTTATATACAGACATGTGTGTCGCGAGTTCAATTGTTTTTTCCCATCTCAAAAAAACGTTCTACAAGTCTAAAGAAGTTTCCACTTCAAAAAGCAGTTTTCTAAAATCTGCCTGTGGCAATTATCTTTTTCCCTCTCTCTTTTCCAGTTTGCACCTATCTGTAGCTGGTAAATTTATCTGTTTTCAAACGCAGCCATATTCAATCACCTTGTACGCGCATGTTTTAGTAAACTTTTTTTTTGTATCCAATTGGTTAATGTAATTTAGAGCTGTGAAGGGTGAAGTTTTGGTCAAAAAGCCGAATATCTTCATTTAACTCTCTGAAACTTAGCCAAAAAATGATTCTATTCCTTTTTTGCTCTACATTTCATTAGTTTTGCTCAGTATTTTTGCCGTCTAGAGGTATGCTGTTTACTACCTACCTTTCATGGCTTTAAACATTTTTAACTTCGTTATTTTTTTTAAATTTTTTCTCAGTTATTTATTTTTTCCAAAGTCAGATAAATGAAAAAATTATATTTCTTAAAATGAAAGGAAACGATCCTCAGAGAGCTATGTGTTTAATGAATGGTAATGACGATGTGAAAGGCAACAGAAAATGATGAGATTATGAAACGTAAGTTTAATATCAACAGTAATTGCTGAAATTAATAGAAATTCTTGCTGCTACTGCAGATAAAAGTTTAAAAAAGTCAACTTCGATAGATATAATAATGAAAGGAGGAAAAGATCCGTTCACGATTAAGATATCGAGAGGCCTTAAGCGAAATAAGTTTTCGGAGGACCCCTTGTAGTCGAACCTTATAGTTTTAGTCATTATCTAAAACAATTTTTTCCATTTGGGGCCTCTTAAAAGCTGGGACATTATGCTTATTTGACTTATTCAGTAATCAGGCTCTTAAAAAGGTCAGCAATATCTAAAAAATTATGAAATTGAAGAATCATAACAGATGTTTCTAGGAAGTTGTTATTATGAAATTATAGTCTAATTAACTTCTGCAATGAAGACTTGGTGTAATGTAGACTTATAGTAACATTGCTTGATGTAAATGATTACGAAACAACGGTATTTGGATTTTGAATGAGAAATTTTCCCTGTGTAATATATAATATGGCAAAAACTCCGCGGCAAATGCACTATATGATGTATTGAGGTATTTTTAAAAATTCAAATTTTTTCCAAATTTCTCGAGAAATAAAAAACTAATTATTTTGCAATTTCTTTCACATAATTATAGTCTAATTAACTTCTGTAATGAAGACTTGGTGTAATGTAGACTTATAGTAACATTGCTTGATGTAATTGATTACGAAACAACGGTATTTGGATTTTGAATGAGAAATTTTCCCTGTGTAATATATAATAGGGCAAAAACTCCGAGGCAAATGCACTATATGATGTATTGAGGTATTTTTAAAAAATCAAATTTTTCCAAATTTCTCGAGAAATAAAAAACTAATTATTTTGTAATTTGTTTCACATAATTATATTGAGTTTAGTAGACGTTTCCCAATAAGCATTAAACCACTTTATCAAGCAATCGAGTGAAAGCCATTAGCCGAATTTTAATTAGGCTCGGATAGTCAACGAATCATAAAGGATAGTTCATAAATATATTTGCATGCAATTGTTTAGTATTACTATATTACGGTTCATAAAGATAACAGATTATTTGTGAGCACTCCCTAAAATTCAACATGTTTACGAGAATTAAGGTAATTTGGCTTTGTAGGTCACCGACAGTCAACTGGATTTTTTATGAGGTGCCCCATTGACTCGGGTATGAAATTTAGAAAGTCTATAAATTGCCATCTTTCGAGCATACGCAGGGGGGAATTAATTTGGGTTTTCATTTGTATGAAATTTCAAATATTTTTATTCTATATTTCCGAATATTTTACTTGTATGCTATCAAGTTTTCAGAAGTTTCGTAAGATTTCGCAGAAAACTCTGCGCGTAATGAACAAAAAATCTACAAACTAAAGCAGTATTAAAGAAAAATGCTTACATTTTGAGAATATCAGTTGTACTTTTACGGAAATTCTTTAAGTAATATTTCCATACTATTTAAACTAATGTCCGTAAATTTAAAGGTTTATTCCTAGCTACTTGCGAAGAATTTTTTCTATTTCTTCAATTCATTGTCAGTTCCCTAAATGTATTTAGTGATTACATTTTTTTCGGAAAATATCTTATGAAGACTTTGTTTTATATCATAAAAGTTACAAACAATTGACGAAGCTTTTACCACTGCAGCATCTCTCTTGGATTAATTTTACTTGTGTGTGTGTGCGTGCTTTTATATTCATTACAGAACTCTAACTTATTCTAGCAACAGATATGATGTGAATCAACATGAATCAGAAGTAAGCCCAAGTGTTTTTTTTTTTTTTCGTGGAAAACCTAAACTAAGAAAAAATAAGGATTTTGCAACGACATTGGAATTAAAAAAGGGTTTCAAACATAGGTCCTCAAGTCAAAAAGGTAATTTTATTTCTGTACAGTTGAGTATTTACTGAGATTTTTTGAAAACCGGATGAAATCTTTCTTTTCATTGACAGAATGGTAGTTGTAATACATCTTGTAGAAAATCTTTTTCCACGGTAATGAACTATCTTCTAGGGGAATGAGGAACAATTGGTGGACTTATTTATTTACTTTGTGAGACATTATCACACAAAGGAGACAAGTGTGTTATAAATCAATAGAAATCGAACATTGCAAACAAAGCGTTGTAGCCGTCGATGTTCTACAAAGAGAACGCTCTCCCGAGCACAATTCGGTGTTTTGGCAACTCGTAAAAATTTCATTTGTAAGAAAAAGCGGAAAGAAAGAGCAGTGTTCCAAGAAAACAATGCCTCATTCTTTTCCCTCAACTTTTAGGATGAATTTAGTTATCACGTATTAATGGAAGTTTTCTGTGGATAGCAGATTAATCGCGAATGAGGCATGCAGAGGGATCTAAAAGGCAGGAATATTTAGAATATTAATAACTCGAAAAATATATCACGTAACAGCACGATTTTTTGCACTGAATGAAAGGACATGGATGTTATTTAGTGAAAAGGAAAAAAAAACTTTACCATCTTGAATTCAAATTATTTTTTTTTTTCGCAATAACGGATTGCGATAGGTGTGTGTGCGTGCTTTTTCGCCACTATTCAGGAGATGAGCACGACTCGTCCCCATGTCCTGCATGGTATCGAAGGCGTAGGGTCCGGTGGACGTTCCGGGAGGTGGCGCCCTCTTCCAGACTTCGAGTCCAATCTTAAAAAAAGACTATACGACGGCTGGGGTCCAAAAAGAAAACAAATAGCAATTTGTCATTGCTCAAAAAGGAGGTCTCCCCACTACCGAAAGGCATAAAAATTGTGCTTCATTTTATCAGAAAGCTCGACCCCTCTCTTGTAGCCAACCAACCTGTGGCCCCTCATTTGTGAATCTTTATTATTTTTGCATAATTCCTCATTGGTCCTTGACCACCTCGCTTGCTATGCAAACCACAATTTACTTGCACTGGCATTATTCAAAGGATTTCTTTAGAATCGACTGCATTTCTAGGTTGTGCAATTCGATTGCCATAAATCTGTTGTAACAACAGTCAGGTAACCCCGATGGAAGGTCGTAGGAGGTTATTGCACCTTAAAAAAGATTTCCTACTCGGCAAACATTAACTACCAATTCTGAAAAATTTGAGATACTAATGTAATATTGAACTTATTTTTTAAAATCATTTTTAAATGATACCTAATGTCTCTTCTCAGTAAATATAAGAGTAGTTACTATGCGTGACCTTTTTTCTTTTTATCGTTCAGCAAAATTCAGAGTTTCAATTAGGAATTCTCCACCTTCCAAAATTGAGGTTCGGATAACTTTTTTTCAGCGATACATTTTCTATTGTTTTGCATGATTCAGTATAATAAGTCTTAATTAAGCACAATCTGTCTGCTAAAAATGCATTTCTTTATAAAAATGTATTCCCTTATAAATACTTTTCTGTTTTACTCCTGTTTTTTATGCGGCTTAAAAAAAACTTAATTCGTTTTGGAGTCATTTACTCATAATACTTCCTTGATTTTTAATTGGATCAATATTTTAACAACAGTAAGAATTACTGAATTTTCCCTTTTTTTCTCTCTGTAGACAAACATTCATTATAACCAAAAACCTTGGCAGAGCTGGATTACTTTGCTGACATCAATTTGAAAGCTTTTAAGACTAATAAAATATTGCATAAATATTCACATAACAATACGGCAATAACAGCAACCATGCAACATACTATTAGACTTAAAATAAATATTTTAACATTGCAGTATATTATCAAAATTTTCGAATTGTTGTCCACATCAGTGCTAAAAAAAGCAGTAAAAAGTAAATAAAGATTATAAGAATTAATATTTCTGCAAAGTCAAACTGCAATTAAAACTAACAAATATTTAAATTCATTTCCTAGCAGATATCAGCATTTAAAATGTTGTTAGGCTAGAAAATTAATTTATCTGCCGGAATAGCAGAGATAATTAATGAATAAAGTTAAACTTACTCATTACTTTGAAATCAAACGCACGAACAAGTAATTAAATAATTTACGCTTGTGTTCTGGATTGCGTGTAATTTTATAATTAATTAATGCAAAAAATGATGAGCGTTAAATTGAAAACCACCTTAAATTGAACTGACAATCTCATGCAATTATACAAAGATTTCATGCATTCCCAAGACATATTTTTGCAATTCGATTGTTTATTTGTGAATTTTATTACACTTCTATTCTATTTTACTTCAAACGCACTTAACTTACCTTGTTTCGATAGTTGAAAATAACTTCCATGTCAGCGAATTGTTGACAGATGTGAAAGTATAAAAAAAATGTAACTTACTTTTGCCTATAGAGTACAGCCATATTAATGCTTACTATCATCACAAGGTATAGACTATATGGCACAAGTAGCACATTTTGCCTAAGTAATTGCAAATAACTTCCATATCAGTGTTTTACTGCAGTAGAAAAGTATATGCAGTATTGAAATTACTCACCTTGCCTAAATACTAAAGCACTCTCATTCAATGCGTGCTGCACTGACAATATAAATACAATATTACTCTAGCTATTGAATTATTTATATGGGACTGCTTGCCAGGAATATGCTGACACGACAGTGTGTATGCAATATTTTAAGCGCGGTTTTGCTTGATATGATACATTGTACACTGTGACCTTGACAGCGTAACGGAAATAATCTAACAAGGTTGTGAGAGTATGTATACATCATAATCATTTGTCAGTCTGAATACTCCGCTTTCTGGATTCAGTAGAAGGTATTAATTTGAGACCGGGCGTTTCTGAAGCAATTACGTTTATGATCGGCCTTAGCCGCTATAAAGATATACATATGACACAAATGCAAAGCGAGATATGACATTTTAGTGAGTTTTCTGTACGTGCGAAGATCTTTCATTTTTTCCATCTTTATTGTATTACAACTGAAACTAAACTGTCAAAAAATCCGGGGGGTTCTTCATTCATTTACGCGAGTTAAGTTTGAAAAATTAAAATTTCACCAAACAAGTTACAAGTTTTTACAAACCCATTTTTTAAATTTGAAATTTCGCACAGTTAAGGTTTGTATACTGTGCTTATAATGTTGGGTGAAGCAAGTATAAATATTTATTCAAAATTTCACTAACGATCTCGCTTGTTTCTTAAAAATCACCCCGGAATTAAATACAGATCTCATTTCAATTCTTGGGGGAGCAGTAGGAGGGGGGGGGCATTGTACACTCTATGCAAAGTTTTATCGGAATGCAACAGAAATCACCCAATCTTTCATGTAAGAATTTAAATTTTTCAATGCCGTAGTGTGGGTGAGGGTTACTCTGTATTTATTATATGTCACTAAACAAATTTAGTAAGAGAATAACTTATACGCCTCTTTTTATTAAGTTTATAATTTTCTCGAAGAACTCTCAGTTATTTTGTACATAATAGGCATAGACATAAAAGTATATCGAATGAATGATAATTTTTGTTCATCTGTTACGATGATCTTTTGCTGTTTATAATTGCTGTTTCGAACATAAAATAACTACCGTCATTTTATTCCTGCTAATGTAAAACCATAATTTGAATGAATATTTAAAGCATTTTTAAAACATAATGATCTTCTCCCCTTTTATGATTGTTCTTTTGTCACAATGGCCTTGCACAACTGTGAGTACTATACATCTTTTAAAGTAAAGTTAACTGATAAACATCGCATAAGAAAATGATCTTAATGTTTAATTTGTGATAGTTTAAGTTTTATTATTTCTAGTAAAGCATATCTAAGTGGTTTACCTCAAAATAAAGGAGTGGGACTTGAGGAGTCACAATTTCCGATATAAAAAAGGCAACACAAATGACGACCACGAGCTGAGCATACATAGAACTCAGAATGATGAACTGCTGTGTCCTGAAAGGAAAAAAGTAAAATTTTTTAACATTGAATCGTTGAAATAGATAAATACATTTGTGCACGAAAAAATCACATAAATACAACGTACCTACCTACCTACTAAATACATTGTATCATAACCTACTAATATTATAAAATGGCATCAAAAAGACACTCCTTGTAATCACTTACTAAGTACGAATTTCTGAATACCACATTGTTTATTTTCTATGCATTTTGTACACCTCAAATCCGACGCATCACAGAAAAAAACTTCAATTGTTTATTGAGTTACTGTGAAATTCCTGCCATAATAATAAATAGTCTGAGTAATGAATCAGTAAAATGCAGACTAAGTAACTCCGGCTGATATTTTTTTCTACTAAAAATAAAAAATAGTATAGGAAACGAGACATCGTTGATAAAAAATAAAAGTTTAAAAAAAGGTAAATTATGTAAATCTTATGTTTAGATTTTAGACGATTTTAATGGCTACCCAAAAGCATTCAATATATTTAACTAGTTAAAAATCGTTTTAGTATCTCATGACCAAAAATAATTCGCTCAAAGTTGTTTAGGTAAGATTTAAAAATATTACATATTTTGATTAAATTTTAAACCCGCTTGTCTTAAATGTAATTAGAAAAGCAAGTTGTTCATGTCAATGACAGTGGTAAACAAGGGCTCTAGTTCTGTTCAAAATATCGAACTGATATGAAAAACTTTTATAAATATTAACATGAAATTTTGGGAAAGAAAATAGAAATTTTATTAAATTTTATTATTTAGGAAACAGTAAATGCACTTTATTTGATAAGAGTCAGACAGTAACCCTCATGCGTACATACATACATTTAAGGCCCATTATTTTCCCCAAAAGCTTAGGGGGGGGGGTTGACTATACAAAATGAGTTTTTCGTAATATTGAAGCATTCCAAATTTTGTAGCTTATTAATACGCCTTTAATTAATCTTGGTTCTGCATATTTCCTAAAAATTGTTCACAACGATTTAAAATCAACATAAACCAGTTTTTCTAAATTGTCTGACGTAGCCTTGAATTGTTTGCCCTTCATAATGTGCTTAATTTGTGAGCCAATGAAACGAACCTCCTTAATCTTAGGAGTCCTCCTTAAATGTCACGGCTTGCGCGGCGGGAGGGAGCAATTTTGTCCGGTCCGAGAAATTGTGAATGTAACATTTTTTGGAACTCTCTTTAGAAATAATATTTTCGAAACATCAAGTTCAAGTAATTTAGATATTGTGCGGATGCAGGAACAATTTTACGGAACTATAATTAGTTATCTCACCTTTCTTGGTGACATCAATGAAATCGAGGAGTCAAATATGAGTAAAGTTCTTGATGAGTCAATTTTTGAAAATAATTGATCACTACAAATTTGTAATTTATTTAAATAAAGTCATGTTGTTTAGTGAACTACGTGTGTTGAGTATTATTAGAAACAAGTGCTTAGATTAAATTACAAATTAAAAAAAAAACGACTCTGATTGCCGAATTCATATTAGAACGAACTTCTCTTGCCAGAAAGCATTGTAAATTAAAAAAAAAATAATTGTTTTCGAGAGTACATGGTAAACACTGAAAAAGGAAAAATAATCCTTACTAGTAAAATTTGCCTGTCACAAAAAGAGAATAAAGAGGGAGAAATTGAAAATCCTTTTCAAAATTTCATAATAAAATCAATTAAAATTATTTTAATTGCTCGAAAATAGAAACTGGCAACAAATAAACATTTTAAATCATAGAGTTTTCTTTCGTTGTCTGCCAACAATGACATCAGTTTCCTATCGCGTAAAAAAGTCTAGCCGCATTTGATAAATACGCAATAATTTGAATTATATATAACATGGAAGTTCCAAACACATTCTATCAGACGCAGAAAAATTGACTCTTTCTTTTGGTACTATTGTTTCAAATTTTCAAGTTTGTTTTCACCTCAAAAATCACGGAAAACGTTTGAAACGCTTTTTAATTAAGATCATCGTTAATTATTGCTATCCGAAGACGCGACCTAACTAAGAACACTCTCGATTACTTCACATATAAAAAAAAAAAAAAAAAAAAAATCAAAATTGGTCCATCCGTGTAGGCGATAGTGCCACAGACATATACACAGATCGACAGATACAGATACGTCAAACTTACATAACCTCCTTTTTTATGCGTCAGGTATTAAAAATACGAATATTTATGATAGTATTACTCCAACTTTTTAATTATTACCGCTTTACCTCAATCCATTTCATAAATACATATGAAAAAAATGTCATAAAAATATTTGAATCAATTTTTCGTTCCAAAAATTCAGTACTACTTCTTTCATAATGTAAAATAACGAAAAAAAAGTCATTTTCAAAGAAATTCATGGATTTATTATCTACCTAAGTTGAAAACCTCGGTTTTTATGACTACTTTAAACCACCGGACCCTAGTTTATTTAATTATTTAGCTGCGGCATTTTTGGAGTAATAATTTTCTGACAAAAAAAAAAATTCTAATTTTCTTAACAATAGCATAACACGCATCAATTATTCCGCAATAACAACAGTGAAAATAATGACATTATTAACAATATCAACAATGAAATTAAGAAAAAGTAATAATAATAATAAAAATAAAAACATAAATGAGTGATCATAAAAAAGCTAGCTGGAAATAAATAAGTTTACTTGTATTAACAATTAAATTTCCATTATTTTTTTCTAGAAAGTTACATAACATCGAAGAATTTTCAACAAATAATAACGATAGACGATGCAGTGTCATCATATGAACAATGCTACTGAAAGTAGGGCAAATAAACACGAAGTCACAAAGAGTTATTTCACGTGTTCTGCCTCTTTTATGGGAATCATAATTACCAAATATTTGCAGAAAACATTTGTAACACGTTACACACAGTTATGAAGCCAATTTATTCGAAAGCTCTCTTCTCGTATTAGTACTAATGTCAAGCAAACTCTGCCCAACCGTGAAAGAGCAGTATCCGAGTTTTAAGTTCCTAATTGTATTGTTTTAAATCTAGTATCAGCTATATATATTTCCTTTTTTAAAGGCATGAGTGAATTAATTAAAAACAACGTTTATGAAACTCGTAAACTGCAACTTATTTCATACAAGTGTTTTGGGGTTATAAGGAGCCACTTTCACTGTGCTGCAGAAGACGTGAGCTAATAGATATAATAACATCCGACAAAAGTAAGGGGTTCAGTGTAACCTTGAAACATGTATATGTAATTATTTGCGATTTTTGCTCTTCAGAAAGGTTATTTTATCAATTTATCTCTCTCATAAAAGTAGTATTAAATGCATTTAAGCGTTATATATGTATTATAGTGGTAAAAAAAATGGTAAGCTCTATTTAAAAAAAAAAGAAATTGTGCTAAACATGATTTGGCTCAGTTTAGCTTTAATTTTTAAATAAAGATGAATATTTGAAAAAATAGTTCTAAAATCAGTATAACTTACAGCTTAAGTATTATATGAGTCATTTCAGTAATATATCAGTAATATATATTTTTTTTCTCTCGGGGGGGGGGGGGGGGGTTCTGAAATTGTATAGTTATGACATTTAATGTTCAACAAGACTGTCTGAATAAGTTGAGGCTAATAGTTCAATACTTTCTGATGTTCAATTAAAGCTAACGATATCAGTAGGTGTGCTCTCCACATGACTATCATACGTAATCGTATATTTAAAAACTTTTAGGAGAAACACTTTTTTTAAAAAATGGGAGCTTTTTCTTCTTTGAAGCTTCACCTTTTAGACATTCTCCTCGTCTTCATTAACTTCTCAATCTTTATTTCGAGGGTTCCCAAAGTGGACGGTGCGAGGGGTGACAATAAGCGTCAACCGCATAAATTACATATACGTATGTATATAAGAAAGGTAGACCGGGAGAAAATTCTCATTCTTCAAAGGGTCTGAAAAGTTTCTGCTTTCGTATAATATGCTTCATATATACCCAGGTAGCACAAACAACGTTCAAACGTTTTATAAACGTTTTTAATCCGTTGTTACAACGTTAATAACCATTTTACAACCTTTAAAAAACGAAGTGTGCTACTTGGGTAAGCTCTTTTGAACTACTTTTTTTAACATACATAGATCTAACCATACAACTGAAACTATATTTGTTTTCGTCCCCATGACAACATATCGTTCAGTGAAATACACAGCACTTTTTAAATTTTAGACAAGAGGTATTCATCTTTCTTCTCTTTTTTCCCCGTTTCTTTACAGTTTAAAATTTAAAAACAATTTTCAATGATTTTTTAGTTTGATATATAGAGGAATATGGGGCAAAGTGAAATGGTAAAATACTTTCACACTTTGCAGCACCAACTCTCCAGCAATATTCTAAGTTCCTAAACATATAGCTGATTCGAGAAAAAAATAGCTCTAATTATCAACGAAAAAAATAATAAAAGTCATTTTCAAAATGTTGTCGTTTTGCTTCAATTTGATACACATATTGCAATATCTCGTTTATAAAAACAAATTCGTAAGTATAAAATGATAAAATTTCAGTAATTTTTATTTTTAGTATTAATTGAGATCTACTGACGTCCCGTGCAGTACTTATTTAGTTTATGTTTGAGCTAAATAAGTACTGCACGGGACGTCAGTACTCATTTGAAATGTTCAATGCATTTCGTCAAGTGGTGTAAAACGGATGTGACAAAGTGAAATAGTTCACTTCGTTTACTTTTCGTGCATTTATTTAACCAATCACGTATTTCTTAATTTATCAATTCATTTACGTGCTTTTACTTATTAATATACTTATTTATTCATTCATTTATTTACTTTTTCGTTCATTCTTTCATTTTAATTCATTTATTTAGACATTCATTTGATGAAAAATATTCTTAACAATCAAATAGTAGATATTTTATAGCAAAAAAAAAATTGTTTTTCATTATTCCCCATGGTCTTCTGAGGTGAAAAAGTTCCACCTTTTTTTGAAAGTACAGAAAACTGCTAAAAGTTAAAAATAAAATTTCAGTGCAAGTTGTATTACAAAATACATTAATCCTTTATGTATAAAAATTTTCAGAACAAATTTTCAATTCGTTCATTCTGAAACCGGTAAGAAAACTGAACCCTTTCACTTTGCCTCACATTCCCCTACTTTGGAAGAAAACTTTGTTCATCATCGCAGAATCTATTTCAATACGCTACCCTAGCAGCATAATCTCATCGGCCGATGATCGGCCATTCATCGAAACCCGATGAAATTCTCATCGGCCATTCATCGAAACGCGATGAAATTCTCATCGGCATGATGATCCAATATGTCTCATCGCCCAAACAGAATCCTAGCAGCAAAATCCGATGAGTTTTGCTCGAAATACGATGAGATTTGGAGCAATTTACGAGCAGTGCAGTCCCGTGCCGATGAATTTAGGATCAATTTTGGATGCTCGGCTTATTTTCATCGGGAAAGTTGATCGGCAGGATATCGCTTTCCGATGAAAAGTAGCTCATCAAAAATCGTGCTCGGATACGATGTCATCGTGCGTTACGGGATCAGTTTACGAGGAGTTCGATGATCGGCCGAGCAAAATCCGATGAGTTGATGCTACTTGGGTATTCCCTTTTTGTGTTAAGTTTTAGAAATTTCAAAAATTTCGTTGCCCCGAGATGTCATTGAATAATCGTGAGTTCCAGGCGCCTTCCGTGTAAACTGAAGAGGACTAACTCTGCCATGCTTACTTCTTGTGTCGCAGGTCGTGGGTTCGGCTCCCACGTTTTCCTGGATGTTATTTCCTTTTCCTTGAGATGTAAATTCAATTCCGACTTATGCTCTTTGGAAGTGAAGTGTGTCTGTGATGCCTCAGTTGAAAAAAAAAAGGGGGGGGGGACTCTATCATGGCCATCCGAGCTTCCAGTACAAAAGTTCCAGTCAGAATCAAAAATATTGAAGAGATAATAAACGATGCTTCCATCTATCGTGTATTATACAAACGAAATCAAGTTATACACTCTAGTTTTGTTCGTTAAAACAGAATACTTTGCCGAAATTCGGGAGGGAAGTAGTAAGCAATATACAGGCTGTTTCAAAAAAAAAAAAAAAAAAGCAGTAGGCAAAATGAATTGTGAGATCCGTCATACAACAAGGATCAAAAATCGTATAGGAACATAGGGTCACATTTGCCAGTCGAAGCCTTGTGCACTGCTTCTAAAATACACACATTTTTGACGCCGTGCATGTTTTAATGCATTATTTTAGATGTCTATTTTAAATGATGAATAAAAACCATTACGGATAATTTTATTGATAATTTCTCAGCCATTATAATCAATCATACAACAAGGATAAAAAATTGCATAGGAACAGAGATCGCAAATGTCTGTAGGGTTTCAAGAAAGTTGTAAGAAAAATGTCTTTGAGTTAATTCATTTTGTTATTACTTTTATTATTATCACTACAGCTTAGCTATTTTCTGCATTTAAAAATTTTAATGTAATAAAAAGGAGAAAAAAAACCACCTTTGGGATTTTGCAACCCCCTCCCCCCCTTTTTTATAAATAGCTTTCTGACTAGGATCATTTCTTGTATAAATGGCTTTTTAGTGAATTGACTATTGTTATGGAAATGTGAGTTTATTTATGAACATATATTATGTAAAATAAAATTATTATTAGCGTTGCCTGTTATTCAGACGCTAAAAGTAAGCGAAAATAAACTGAAATTATCGAGACTCAAGAAAAAGAAAATTATAGCTTAAATAAGTTCTTAAAAGTAAATCAAACACTTTAAATGTTAATATAATTGAATTTGTAAGCGTCATTAAAAAGAAAGAAAAATAAAGCATTGAACAATTTGTATAATATCACATTACTTACACAAATGGAGGCTGAGGTTTATTCATGATACAAAGTCGCATTATGTCAAGCGAAACAATGATTTATATATTTCTGTTGACTATCCTTTTAAATTGTCAAACACAGAACAATGATCCTGCGTGATAAAATATATTTATATGGGAGAAATCCTTTTCAAAACTAAACTGATGTAATAGAAGCATATCTGAAACAGCTGATCACAGGTGGAGAGCCGTGAAACTTGAGCAGTAAAATCACCAGCACAAACTTTTGCAATCTCTCTAATTTTCACTTGCTGTGGAAACATTATCATTCCTTTAAAACTTACAAACTCGGTAGTTCCAAAAGGAGTACAGTTTAGCTGTTTTCTATTATTCCTAGAGATTCTAACACGTGGTGGTGTATTTATCCACTAATGTAGTGCGATTGAGGCAAGTAGTTTTTAAACTTCGTAAAAATTAACCATAAACGCTTATTGCAATTTAGAGTTTTTGAGAGGTTGTTCAATATTGAGTGTTTGTAAAGTCTTAAATGAAAAAAGAAAATTCATTTAAAAAATGTCAGATTTATACTTTGTTTTGGAAGAAATAATATTGATACAAATACTTTCGTGAGTATTTTACATGAAGTAAACTTGTAATAAAAATAAGAAAATGCGGTTTTTTTAAAAATGATTTTATATTGTACTTGAAGCATACAGCGGGTCGCATTCTATTGATGGGCCACAGATTGAGTATTGTTGGTGTAGAACTTTATAAGTTTCTAAACTGAACAATGAATGTTGTGATTATATCAACCTCACAGGGAAATAAATCACTGTATCCATTCACCGCTAGTTGCTGAGGTAAGTGGAAAAACTCTGGAATTGATGAAAACATTCTGGGGTAAATGTAAGCATGATTTCATCATAAAGCAAAATCATGAGGCAATTATAAAGTCAAAGATTTTCATACCCAGTTACTCATCTCATACTTCACCTTTCATACCTCAGTTACTTCAGCTCAATGCTCAAACTTTCATGTCTTAATTCATCCAAAGAAAGGGGAGGAACTAAACTTGAAACATTAAAATTAAGTTTCTTTTTAACCCAACTACCTCTAATCATTTTATTATAAGTACAGAAGCAAAAGTATGTTAGTAAATGCTCTGAAATTTTGAGTAAAACACGTTTAAACTTCAGATTCAGGATAGACTTTCATTGAAAGTTTTTCTTCAAAATCGTGCTGTATACCAGAACTTACAAGGCGACGAGTACCTAATCTTGCTCCAAAACAGATGAGAGGTTCTCTCATCATTTGCGCTTGTAATCTTCAAATTTTTAGTTTTGGCACTTACATCCCCGCGCTTCTCACTGCCTTATATCAATATTTTATTTAAAGTACTTGAACAGATATCAATTGTTACTTAACTTATTTTCAAAGGACGCACTATGACTGAATGTTACATTTTCATTATTTTTCTCCACTGTGACACAAAACAATTACGGATTAGTCAAAAAAAAAAAAAAGTCTCATTCATATGAAACTCTAGCGGCCTCTCTGGTCTACAAATCGATTTTGATAAGTTCAGATATGGTTACTTGATAGTATACGCTGGAGATTGGAATAATTTAAACAATGCAGAGCTCATAGCTACTGTTACAGTGACATAGTTTCGAAATTTTCCAATGGCACCATCCTTTTACCCTTGCGCAAACTGATGAACGGAATTAAAAAACTACACATTGTCGTATGACAGAACTTGCTCGTTAGCACATGCGAACGAGCAGACTGAAGAAACTTTTCCCACACTGCTTTTTTAAGCTTTCCATCCAATGCTTTGCACGTGCTGTTTCACGATTTTTATTCCTACTACTGTCTAACTCCGTAAGTCATGTAAATATGCGCCAAACTCCTCTTTTCTTGTGCTGTTATTAGGTCATTACAACGCTATTCCTTGATAATGCTTTAACCCGTTACCGCCCAATTTATAGATCACCTCTTTTCAGACTTCTCACTGTTCTATGCGTTTTTATCATTACTTATTCTTATTGATTGGTTTCCTATTGAACCAATTTCCAATAGAAAATCAGCCAATAAGAATAAGAAATGATAAAAAGGTATAGTTTTCAGTGAGGAGTCGGAAAAGAGGTAATCTATAAATAGATAACTGTTTAAGGTGGCAATTTTCCTCACATGCCAGTCATTCCAACGCCATTTGTAGTTTTTTTTTAATACGCTGTCGTTCTTTGTCGTCTTTGTCGTTCGTCATCGTTTAAGAGCAAATTGTATTTAAAATGTAGCAGGCCACTTATGTAATATTAAAATGATACTAATTCAGAGTAAATTAAACGCACTTCGTTATGTTTTATTTGTATTTATGCATTTTTTTCCCTAATGGGAGGAATTATTTTCTAAATTATTTTCTAATTTTCACTATGGCTCTAAATATGTCTCGAAAGCTGGCTCTGGAAAAAACCTACCATATTTTAACTCTAACCAAACTCTGAATTGAATTCCCAGCTACTATCTTTTTTTCCACCGTGTTATTTTTCCGAAATAACTTTATATCCAATGGCTAACATTGCATTTAACGTTGCATTTAAAAAGGGGTTCCTTGACACCCCGAAGCAAGTGAGGGCATTGAACAGTCATTTTGTGCAGTATTTACGTTGTTTACTACTGTTAGTTAGTTAAACAAAGGTATTTATTCATTTCGTGTGTCGAATATGTTTTACAATAATATTATCCACTCAGCTTATAATGTTTAAAAAGCATTATATATCGATAAGGCTTTTATTGTCAAAACATAACTTACATTGCATAAGCTTATAAATTCAAAAAATGATTTTTCTTGTTTTTAAATTAAAACTGCAGAACCGCATCAACTAGTATGATTATGACTATTTAAAAGCTAAGCCCACTCTATTAATGTGAGCCGACAGAGTGGCTTAGACGCTCGCCTCTCTCGCCCAAAGGCGCAGGATCTGGCTGAAGTCGGTGGATTTTCAAGATACAGAAAATCGACAGCGTCCATGCCATGCGATAATGCGACATGCAAAAGATCCCTCGAGTACTCGTTTGGAATGGAGTAGCTTTTGGCAAAATTAAATTCCTAGTGCCGTCTCATTGAATTGAGCCCAGGTGCTGCCACCTGGTGAGGAAACCGGGCGTCAAAGTTCTCGTATCAATGGCCTTCACCGATAGTGGTGCCACATGGAAGAATAATTGTCCGTGACGGACAAGGCACTAGGTCTGCGAATGATTAGTAGCCTGTACGCAGCCCCGTTTAAAACAAACAAACAGACATTTAGTGTAAAACCCCTTTCGTTAGTGAATAATCTTCAGAATGCAGTAGAATCTTTATTGACCAAGTGATAGGGAGCAAACTACTTTCGGTTAGGGTCTATAAATGTAGTCACTTTTTTTCTGCAACATTTTTGCTCTCTTTCCCTTTGTCACATGTCACGCTAGCTTTCAAAAACAGAGTATTTTAAAAAGTGTTTGATGTCACACTTTTTATTGACCTCCCTCCCCTTGTTAGAAACTTGAAATTTCTTGCACCCTATCTCCCTTCAAATCATAACGGCAGTTCCTGAATTATAAATTCGGAATAAAATTTTCTTGAAAATGGCTGTCTGGAGAACTTTGATGTAAGGATTGAATACCAACACATTAACGAAATAACTATTAAAAGTGATGATTTTAAATTACTTACCACATAGTAATAACAAAGAAAAGTTTACAATCAGAAACTGCACAGAAATTTAAATTAGACAATCTAATAACTTTTTACCCATAATAAATATTTTAACATGTTTCGTCTTTTAATGTTAAGTAGAAATACATAGTTAAAGAATATTTACTAAATGAAATACTGTTTCTCTTTCTGGTTTGATCAATTACAAATACAATAACACTAGCAATATTGCCCGGCGTTGTACTGTCTACTTCAAAAGTAAAAGTTGTGTTAAAAACAGGCATGCTCAAGCTCATCAACCAGGAGCACATAAAATAATAATAATAATAATAATAAAAATTAGAAAAAAATAAAATAAAACATCGTAAAATTTCCTGTCAACGTAATGAAAGAGCATTTTTCTGATTCAAAATTTAAACCCATATTTCCCAAATTCCAAAAACCTCCCTATGTGAATTTCTGAGCATCGGCCTTTTTGGCAATGATTTGACATAAACTGGATTTCTATGAGGAACATATACACCCACCTGCATGAGTTCCATTTATTTATTTGGTGTTCCAAAAAGGTACTGATGGGAATAAATAAATAAAATCAAATAAACATTTAATAAAATAATAGATGCGACAGAAAAGTACAGTAGGATGGATCGAAAAAACCCGAAATTTTGAATACCCTCCAAAAGTTCCCAATTGAGTCCCCATTGAAAGTCCCCAATTCAAAATTTAAACCCATATTTCCCAAATTCCAAAAACCTCCCTATGTGAATTTCTGAGCATTGGCCTTTTTGGCAATGATTTGACATAAACTGGATTTCTATGAGGAACATATACACCCACCTGCATGAGTTCCATTTATTTATTTGGTGTTCCAAAAAGGTACTGATGGGAATAAATAAATAAAATCAAATAAACATTTAATAAAATAATAGATGCGACAGAAAAGTACAGTAGGATGGATCGAAAAAACCCGAAATTTTGAATACCCTCCAAAAGTTACTATTTGTAAGTACACTACACATGAGTAAAATGTCATCAAGATTCAACAACTTCTTAAGCTCCCTAGACATGAATTTCATCAAAAAATAGGAAAAATGGTCAATTATCATTTTATTTTTATGAAAATTCAAATGTTTAAAATTTTTGCTCTTATACCATTTAACTGCTTTCTTTTAACTCTTTTCACTTATCTTAAAAATTATTTATATTATTTACAACTTTTAATTAGTAGTAAAATGTACTAAAAAACTTCAAAAAGCTTTTCTCCCATTGTAATATTTTTTCTTTTATGAACTGCCCCTTATCTTTTTGCAATGAATTTGCATAATCCAGCATTTAGGTCGAAATGCAATTATGTTTAATAACATTAACAGGCCAGAACCTACCGTAAGGAGGTGGCTGCATTACGTATTCCATTTTTCCTTGCCCATCCACCCGTCACGCTACTTGCATATTTACAATGTATTTAAAAATACAATTGCTAGATAATGTTCAACAAATTTCTACTTTTGAGTCTAGGTTTGAGTTTAGACATAACTCAGTTGATTGCGAGCATCAACTTTTTCATATCAATTCATATCCTGCCTCTTTCCTTAATACCAATCTATCGACTCATTAACCAGTTTTATAACCCTTTCAACAGCTAAAGTGGGATAGAGGAATATTTAATGAATAATTGGTTAAGTTTCAACTTTTACTTTATTACTTTTCGTATTTTTATTTATTTATTTCATGCTTTTATTTATTTATTTATTATTATTTATTTAATATTATTATTTATGTTAAAATAACTATTATTATAATTATTATGGTTATTATTATTAATGTAAAATAAACTGTTTACAAGAACTTAATCGGAAGATAACAAAGTTTAAAAACGGACTTGAATAAAATTAATAATAATAATAATAAAAAAAAAAACAGATAAAAACTATAGCCCGATTACAGAAGAAAAAAAACACTGAGAGGTAAGAAATAAGGTAGGTTTGTGTTTTATTTCATCGTCTTATTGAATAAAACAAGTCATTTGGTACGTTAGATATTCTTATTTAGTTCATTGGAATCCTCTATCAGTTCCATATTAATAGACTTGAAATTCAAGTCATGCGTTGTTAACTACAAAAAAGTAAGCATTTTATGTTAACACTCAAGCAAACATATTAGTTTGATATACAAGAATTGCTAATTGAGTGAAAATGTCATTCTATCAAACTGTTTTTCTGCAGCATTTGAATTGAATTTAAGGTTATTAATATGGAAGTGGCAGTGGGGTTAAAATAAAACTAAATAAATATCAAACTTATTAAATGACTTGTTTTCCTCAATAAAGCGATGATACGAAACATATTACTTGTTTCGTACCTTTTAGTGCCTTTCTCCGTATTCGGGTTATAGTTTCTAAACAGTTTTTATTTTAATATTTTCCATTTAAATATGTTGCTCATGGGCTGCACAGCCCCCCCCCCTAAAAAAAACATGTTTTGAGATAACTATAAAGTATTGCTAAAGAAAATGCATAAGATGCTTTAGTTTTCCTGCCTAATACAGAATTATGAGTTGTGCTATTATTGTTACTGAAAATAATAAATTTCCTTATTTACACCTGTTCTTAAGCGTGTTTGTTGAGTTTATTCAGCCAGCCCATACACATGAGCGATGTTATGCGACGACAAAAGGACGAGTGATATAACACAGCGTGAGTAATACATATTTAATAATTAAACGTTATAGACCTGGAGATTCCATGAAAAAAGAATTACTCAGTATAAAGAATAAGATCAAGTAAACCGCCTTCTTTATCCGCGCTTACCCGCAGTGCTGCACAACATAGGCGTTGTTAAAATGAGTACATGTGAGACACAGACCTAGTTTATAACAATTCTAACTGATGCTGTATTATTCAATTATTTGCTCTGAATATCTTGAGCATTGGTTGTGTGATGTTAAAAAAACTTGTTTATTTGCTATAATAAAATTAAATCCAATAAATTAACTCTTTAGCAGAGGAAAAAAACAAATTAAGAAATTAACATTTTGTACTCGGAACATCTGATGTTAAATCATCAAATAAATAAATTTATTGGAAATGCAGCCCCCACTTTGTGGTGGGCTCTGGGCTTTTAATGTAATAAAATATAATTTCATTTCTAACTTAAAATCTACATTGTGCACATTCATGCAAAGAAATAATAACTGACCACAAAAGAAGATATACATAAATGTGCAAAAAAAGCTAAAACTAGTCAAATTTTGGTTAATTTCGCAAAATTTTACGAATTAAGTGCGAACTAAAATCTGAAAATAATTTAAACACAACTTTAAAGATGTGTGAAAAGAGTAAAAAGAGAAGCTCTTGTTGTAAATGGTATTCGACTAATAACTTTTTCATTTTTGTAGAAAGTTGAGCCTTCGTAGCGCCCTCAGGAAGTTTCGTAAACTTGATTAGAGACCCCGCTTAAACGAATACGGTCGGTTCCAAGAAATATTATTCGATTAAGCGGGGTATTTGATAAAGCGGGGATCTTTAATATTGCGTCTATGGCAGCGGTTCCGGGGAGATTTATTCGTATAAGCGGGGTATTCGTTTATCCGTTACCCGATTAAGCGGGGACGATTACTTTGATGTATATTGAGCTTTAGCTACGCAGCCTTTGATAGGTATTCAAAATTTCGTTTTTTAATTTTCGATCTACTTTAATGTACAATCAACTATAGGAGCCCGATGTAGGTGATTGCTTCCTCCGGTAAATTTCACGTGCATTTAGCAAAATAAATAATCCAAATCATGGCAACCGACATCGGTTTAACAAAGTTCCCTTTAAAGAGTGTCGTAGAAACGAGATTTATGTGTACTTCCTCTAAAGCGCTCCTTTTATGCGATCCATCAAAAGCGACGGAAAGGAGGATAAATCTCGGGTTTGGCCCGAGCTTAATTCGAGGCTAAAGAGCGGTTAGTGTGCAGCGAAGACGAGCGAAAGTGCCTGACCCTTTACCCAGTGTGTGCTCCGCAAGGACGAATAGTTTTAGAGCTCGAGGCGCTTGGGTACTTTTACATGAAATTTTGGTAAGCCATAAATGCACTTTACGACTTTTTATTTCGGAGAGGCTTTTTCATGGCGTGCAGTAAACGGGGTGAATAAATAAACGTGCTCGACAGCTCAACATTATTACACGGATAAGTTGCGAAACACGTTTCACAATTTTCTTAACCGCGAACTTATTTTGTGCAGAAAAAAAAGATAATATTTACATTTCTTCGAGCGATCATGTCAGCCAAGTCTAAAACGACACTGCAAAAAAGGAACTGTTGTTTTTACAGTATAATATAGGCAACCGGAATTTTCAATTCAAAACTGTAAAATGCACAGTAATAAACTGCAAAACTAGCAATTTTACAATTTATTACAGTAAAGTTAGAAATTTTACAGTTTATTGCCATAAAATTTAGCAACATTATACTGCAAAAATAGTATGACTGGAAGCCGAGGTTCCAGTTTAAAGCTGTAAAATGCACGGTAATAAACTGTAAAATTAGCTATTTTACAGTTTATTACTGTAAAATTAGTAATTTGACATTTTATTGCTGTAAAATGAGCGATTTTACGGTTAATTACTGTAAAATTAGGAATGTTTACAGTTTATTACTATAAAATTAACTATATTTTATTATACTGTAAAAAAAACATTCATTTTTTACAATGTAGGGTTTTGGCCTTCGATATGGCCCGGATTCGAACCGAATCAGTATGAGTTTTATCAGTTTTATGGGTGGGGGGGGGGGGTGCAAACTGTTAAGGGGCCAGCCTTGGCTCTTGGTAGCCCAGTGGCGTAGCAGGGTCTGGTGGCTCCCGGAGCGGAGCTTTACCTGTCAACTCCCTCCTCGATTCACTTCTTGTTTTTAACACAAAAACAAGTATAGAACGAGGAGTTTTTGTCACCCCCGTCAAAGCTGGCACCCGGGGCAGGTCGCCCCCTCTCCCG